>PVIU01020345.1:0-34199 GCA_004026605.1 Ondatra zibethicus
TGTATTTCATATTGTTTTTAATATGAGAATTACTTCACTGAATTTTGTACAGATATATACAACAGATATGAGAATGTACCAAGCTCATATAGTTCACTTATGTCATGTTTAAACAGTAAGAGGAATCTGATAGCATATGATGGAAATCACATCACCCTGTCATCCACATCTAAATTTATGGGACAAACATTCCACATTCATATTTCTTACAGGTTCATATATTGAGAAGAACCAAAGTAATTTTGTACAACACTGAATAGAACTTTGGAAGGCATCTTTTAGCTGAACTAATTTGCCTTGAGCATATTGACCAAGCTTAAATCTATTCCTCATAGCAGTAATGTGAAATAACTGTATACATCTCTCTTTTTGCAACATTTTTTCCACACAAAGTAAAAACAGTCTTGAAAATTATAGACAAATGACTTTTAAAAGCATCTATGAAGTTAAAATTTTATTTATTTGATTTTTATTTTATTATTAATTAATTAATTATTTTTTGGAGAGAGACTTGTCTGTATTACTGACTGGAATCTTACATTGTAGTTAAGGATGATCTTAAACCTCTGAGGCTCCTGCCTTTCCCTCCAAACTCTTAGGTTTATAGTAATATTGGACTGCATTCAACTTTGTTATGATAGTCTAAATACTTCCTGAAGTGCCACATTCGCCACTATTAATTTTAATTTCTGTAGAATTTGAAACACATATTAAAAACTTGTATGCAAAACGTTTTTTCTCTTTCCTTTCTCTTCTTTTTTGGGGGTTAAGGATTAAATGAGTAAGTTCTTTAAGCATGTAGTGAATCAAGGAAAAAAACAAATAGCAAGTAGCAAATAGAATCAGTGTGTAGATAGCAAAACTTGGAGCCAGGAGTTCACAACAGATACAACATAATTGGACTGATAGAAAGAACAAACCAAGGTCATGTCGCCCTATGGAAGGCTTGCAAACTTCCAACAGTATTCAACTGGAAAAACAGAGGCAGTCAGCCGGGGTTCCCCACAGAGCTCTCTGAATGGACCTCCCATGGTCAAACTTGCTGTTTCTGCTTGTTTCCCACCTACCCAAAGGCATTTTATACTGTGGGGTGTAATTACATTATAATAAGTTGATATTTAAAGAAGCTTTTCATTTGATGTTTAGTTCAGTTTACCTTAAAAACTGTTTATTAAGCAGAATTTTTACAGAAAACTTCATAGTAACCCTTGTAAAATGTTTGAATGTACTTAAATTATCCTCTCGTCACTAAAATTCTCCTTGCACTTACTTGAAATTCCTTAGCATTATTTTTTATGGGTACATAGTACAGTAATGACAGGAAATATCATTTCTATGGATTTTCTAGAATGAACTGACAACAAGCCCATAGATAAAATGCAAACATTAATCTAGTCATCTGTAGTAAAAGCAGAAGATGGGAAATATCAGGTAAAAATAAAACACGAAGTTTCCCCCAAATTTAGAGTTTTGTGATTATACAACTGGTTTCAATCTTAGAACTTTATGATTTTATGACGTAACCAGATATGTTCTTGTTTGTTTCTGAGTTTCCCAGAATACACAAATAGATGGTTACTTGTAACTTCTTGATGGACATTGTTGCATGAAATAGAGTAAGCTGCTCTTCAGAAATGGATTTGCTTTGTCTAAAATGCCTATCTAAATATCACCCCACTCACTGTTTAATAAATATTATATATGTACTTATGTTTAAAATTAGTAGGTGTAAGTGCTTTAGTACATTTTGAGGCAAATATGTTGTTTAAAGGGTAAAATATATATTTCACAATTTATTAATCATATGAACTTTATTCTTTCAAAGTAATTGTTGCAAAATGTGTTTCTATGATTGGTATGCACATTTCATACATCAAAATCAAAAGTATTTTGACAAAGGATAGAATGTTAAGTCACTTTAGTAATTTATTGTGTATTTAACATCTGAGAAATTGACCCTAAATGGACAAATGCTTCCATCAGATTGACCTGTAGGCAGGTATTTGAGGTATTTCCTTTATTAAGGATTGATTATTAACACCCAACCCACTGTTGTGGTACCATTCCTGAGCAGGTTGTCCTAGGATGCATAATAAATAAGCTGAGCCCAGCAATGTAAAGCAAAAACATATGCTTCTGTGGATATAGTAATGATGCTTGGTTCACTTTTATATTTTTCAGTTACTGATAGTGATTTTTAAAGCATACGAAGGTTAATAATTTGGATTAAGTTAATGTTTTATAACAATGTTCCATTTTAAATTCCATTTGTTGTTACCAAAGATTTGCATTAAAAAACAAGTACTGGATGTTTCCATTTCATTTTTGAGAGAAAAAATATTCAGATTTGTGAGAAGACAAATGTATTTGAAAATTTTTCTAATCCAGTTTATAGTTACATTTGTGTATAGAAATATATTTTTGTACAAATACAAATCCATGTACTCAGACATATGTAAATGTGCATTCATATTACATGTTTATTTATATCTACCTATCTTTCTACCCATCTATCTCTGCATCCATTAATGTTGTAAGCTATCCTTCTGTATATAATATATCTACAGTGATAAAACTAGATCAGAGTTGGGTAAGAAATTAAAATTTAAAATATCCTTTGAAACAGTTTGAAGAAAAGGAATTTTGCTATCCAAAATTTAACTCTCTCAGGTGGCACTAGTCATAAGAAATGCAATCTGAGTATTACTTCCACCACACTAAACTGTTATTGCCTAGATATTTTTCATATAGATACTGTGCTGTACAATTCTGGGCTGCAAAAATTTTCTAGTGATAATCTGTTGTCACGAAGATTCTCAAATGAGTTTGAAATGTACTAGTAGTTATTGTCAATTAATTCTTTACCTCTGTTTAGCCTTCTGTATTTTCATACTCAATCAATGTTAGTAAATATTCCTGTTATAAATCAGTCAGCTATTTCAGGCACAGTGATCTATCAGTGCATTATGTTTGAGTCTGATAAAACAAATTTTGTATCAAAAATAGCCTTTTTGTCTCACACAAAAAATTTCAAATAGCATTTGACTGCTCTATCCTCAAGTTATATAATAACTAGTTAAATAAAAATATTTCTGTCTACCATTATAATTTATTATATCCAGACATATTCACTACTTTTTCCATGTACTATATTACTACTATAAATTGATTTATAATAAAATGGGATCATCACTATAAAAGCTAAACATGTCACAGATATTTGATCTTTAAAGAGAATTTGTATTTTATTTTTGTCCAAGCGAAGGGTATTTACCCCCTCACACACACACTTTGAAATGGTTCCATAATTTCTTTATTTCTTTTTTGTAATATTATACTCCCACCAATCCAGGTCATATCTGAAGGCAATATTATAATCCATCACTCTCTGGAAGGAGCTACTCTACGAATAAAGTGTATCTAATTTATTTGAGTTTTGCCAAAATTATTCTACATCCCTAAAGTAATTTACAAGGAAACTGTGAAATTGATTGAGATTATGCATTTGGACATGAATATTCATTAAAAAGCAACAAAATTTCTTTGAAAATACTAAAAAGAAATTTTATCACTCAGGATATGTGGAAATGAAAGTGAGGTAGTTGGGCAGCCACTATTTGTATGAGGACTAGATATATTTTACATAATTGGACAAAATTCCTTTTAAAATGACAAAATAAATTTTACTATGGTAGACATAGTTTGCTTTCTCTTGCTGTGATAAATCACCTTGACAAAAATCAACCTGAGGGAGGAAAGGGTTTAATCACACTGCATAATTCAGAGAAACAAAGACAAGAACTCAAGCAGGGCATGAACCTAGAGGCTGGTACTGGATTAGGGACCATGGAAAAATGATGATTATTTGCTTGACTGCCATGTTTGGAATCAGCTTGCTTTTTATATAACTCAGGAACAGAACCATCTATGGTGGTAGGCATCCCACATCAATTCTTAATCAAGAAAACAATCCCACAGATTTGCCTACAAGTCAGTCTTAAGACATTTATCAACTGAGGGTCACTCTTCCTAACTGACTCCAGCTGTGTCAAGTTGATAAAATACTAATCAGCACAGAATGGTTAGTTGAATTTAATCTTTTGTGTGCAATTATTTTGGGCACTGAACAAAATACTAAAATAATATTTATTGTGATTTCATTTTGTTTTATAATCTCTGTATGGAGATGTGACCCCTGCTTATTTTTCTTTTTTCCATCATAAGATCTTCTGGTTCTTGTGGTTACTAAAAATAGGCATTCTGCAAAGAATATAATTATTTCTCAATCAAAAGCTTTTCAGTCAATGATTTTATCAACATAATCACATATCTCCAAATTCAAAATAGATTTTAAAATACCAATAGTTACTGCAATGTATAAAATTATATAATAAACACAATAAGTAAACTTCACAATTCTTTTTCTTTTTATTTCTATTTTTTATTATTATTTTTATTGAGCTCTACATTTTTCTCTGCTCCCCTCTACCTCCCCCATCCCCTTCAACCTTCTCCCAAGGTCCCCATGCTCCCAATTTACTCAGGAGATGTTGTCTTTTTCTATTTCCCATGTAGATTGGGTCTATGGATGTCTCTCTGAGTGTCCTCATTGTGGTCTAAGTTCACTGGGATTGTGATTTACGGCTGGTTTTCTTTGCTTTATGTTTAAAAACCACTTATGAGTGAGTACATGTGATACCTGTCTTTCTGTGTATGGGTTACCTCACTCAAAATGATGTTTTCTAGCTCCATCCATTTTCCTGCAAAATTCAAGATGTCGTTATTTTTTCTGCTGTGTAGGACTCCAATGTGTAAATGTACCACATTTTCTTCATCCATTCTTCAGTCAAGGAGCATTTAGGTTGTTTCCAGGTTCTGGTTATGACAAACAAAGCTGCTATGAGCATAGTTGAGCACATGTCCTTGTGGCACGATGGAGCATCCTTTGGATATATACCCAAAAGTGGTATTATGGGTCTTGAGGAAAGTTGTTCCCTAATTTTCTGAGAAATCGCCACACTGATATCCAAAGGGCCTATACCAGCTTGCATTCCCACCAGCAATGTAGAAGTGTTCCTTTTAACCCACATCCTCTCCAGCATAAGTTGTCATCAGTGTTTTTTATCTTAACCATTCTTACTGCTGTAAGATGGAATCTCAGAGTTGTTTTGATTTGCAATTGACTGATGACTAAGTATGTTCATCATTTCTTTAAGTGTCTTTCAGCCATTTTAGATTCCTCTTTTGAGAGTTCTCTGTTTAGGTCTGTATTCCATTTTTTATTGGATTATGTGTTATTTGATGACCAATTTCAAGTGTTCTTTGTATATTTTGGAGATCAGACCTCTGTCTGGTGTGCGGTTAGTGAAGATCTTTTCCCATTCTGTAGGCTCTCATTTTGTCTTATTGACCATGTCCTTTGCTTTACAGAAGCTTTTCAGTTTCAGGAGGTCCCATTTATTAATTGTTTCTCTCAGTGTCTGTGCTACTGGGGTTATATTTAGGAAGTGGTCTCCTGTGCCAATGCATTCAAGTGTGCTTCCCACTTTCTCTTCTATAATTTTCAGTGTGGCTGCCTTTGCTCCACTTGGACTTGAGTTTTATGCATGGTGATAGATATGGGTTTATTTTCATTCTTCCACATATTGATATCCAGTTATGCCAGTAGTAGAGTTTGAAGTCAGGGATTTTGATGCCTCCAGAAGTTCTTTTAATGTACAGGATTGTTTTAGCTATCCTGTGTTTTTTGCTTTTCTATATGAAGTTGAGTACCAATCTTTCAAGGTCTGTGAAGAATTTTTCTGGGATTTTAATGGGCATTGCCTTGAATCTGTAGTTTACTTTTAGTAAGATTGCCATTTTTTACTATGTCAATTCTACCTACTCAAAAGCATGAAAGATCTTTCCCATTTCTGGTGTCCTCTTCAATTTCTTTCTTCAAAGAGTTATAGTTCTGGTCATACAAGTCTTCCACTTGTTTGGTTAGAGTTACTCTGAGATATTTTATGCTTTTTGTGGCTATTGTGAAGGGTGATGTTGCTCTGATTTTTTTCTCAGCCATTTTATCATCTGAGTACAGGAGGGCTACTGATGTTTTTGAGTTAATCTTGTATCCTGCTACATTACTGAAATTGTTTATGACTTGTAGAAGTTCCTTGGTAGAATTTTTGGGGTTGCTTATGTAAACTATCAAATCATCAGCAAATAGTGAGAATTTGACTTCCTCTTTTCTGAATTTTATCCCCTTGATCTCCTTTGGTGTCTTATTGTTCTTCTGGGTAGGGTCTCAAAACTATATTGAATAGATATGGAGAGAGTGGACAACTTTGTCTAGTTCCTAATTTCAGTGGGATCACTGGGACTTTCTCTCCATTTAGTTTGATGTTGGCTGTTGGCTTGCTGTATATTGCCTTTATTATGCTTAGGTATGTTCCTTGTATCCCTACTCTCTCCAAGACTTTTATCATGAAGTGATGTTGTATTTTGTCAAAAGCTTTTTTGGCATCTAATGAGAGAATCATGTGGTTTTTATTTTTCAGTTTGTATATATGGTGGATTACGTTGACAGATTTTCGTACGTTGAACCATCCTGCATCTCTGGGATGAAGCCAAATTGATCATGGTGGATGATGTTTCTGATTTGTTCTTGGATTCTATTTGCCAGTATTATATTTAGTATATTTGCATCAATGTTCATGAGTGATATTGGTCTGTAATTCTCTTTCTTAGTAATGTCTTTTTGTGGTCTGTGTATCAGGGTAATTGTAGCCTCTTAAAAAGAGTTTGGCAGTGTTCTTTCTGTTTCTATTGTGTGGAATAATTTGAGGAGTGTTGTTATTAGTTCTTCTTTAAAAATCTTGTAGAATTCTGAGCTGAAACCATCTAGTCCTTGGCATTATTTGGTTGGGAGACTTTTGATGACTGTTTCTATTTCTTCAGCAGTTATAGGTCTGATTAATTTGCTTATCTGGTCTTGTTTTAATTTTTGTAAGTGATATTTATCCAGAAAGTTGTCCATTACCTTGAAGTTTTCCAATTTTGTGGAGTACAGATTTTTGAAATATGACCTGTTGGTTCTCTGTATTTCCTCCCTATCTGTTGTTATGTCCCCTTTTCATTTCTGATTTTGTTAATTTGGATATTCTCTCTTTGCTTTTTGGTTAGTTTGCATAAAAGTTTGTCTATTTTGTTGATTTTCTAGAAGCACCCACTCTTTGCCTCATTAATACTTTGTATTTTTTTCTATTTTGTTGAATTCAGCTCTCAATTTTATTATATTCCTGCCATCTAGTTCTCTCTGGTGAGTTTGCTTCTTTTGTTCTAAATTTTTCAAATGTTCTGTTAATTCACTAGTGTGGGATTTTTCCAGCTTCTTTATGTAGGCTTTTAGTGCTATGACCTTTCCTCTTAACACTGCTTTCTTTGTGTCCCATAAATTTGGGTATGTTGTGTGATCATTTCCATTGAATTTTAGGAAGTATTTAATTTCTCTCTTAATTTATTCCTTGACCCACTGATGACTCAGGTAAACATTGTTTAATTTCCATGTGTTTGTGGGTTTTCTGGAATTACTATTGCTGTTTACTTCTAGTTTTAAACCATGGTGATCTGATATGATACAGGAGGTTATTACAATTTTTTGTGTTTGTTGAGGTTTGTTTTGTTACCAAGCATGTGGTCAATTTTTGAGAAGGTTCTATAAAGTGCTGAGAAGAAGGTATATTCTTTTGTGTTTGGATGGAAGATTCTATAGATACCTGTTAAGTCCATTTGAGTCATAACATCTGTTAGTTCCCTTATTTCTTTCTCTGTTCATTTTATCTGACTGACCTGTCCAGTGGTGAGAGTGAAGTGTTGAAGTCTCCCACTGTTAGTGTGTGGGATTTAATGTTTGATTTAAGCTTTAGAACTTTTTCTTTTACATATGAGGGTGCCCTTGTATTTGGGGCATAGAGGTTCAGTATTGAGATTTCTTCTTGACGGATTTTCCCTGTGACTAATATGAAATGTCCTTCTTTGTCTCTTTTGATTAATTTTAGTTTGAAGTCTATTTTGTTAAATATTAGGATAGCTACACCAGCTTGTTTCTTATGTCCATTTGATTGGAATATTTTTTTCCCAACGATTTATTCTAAGACGATGTCTGTCTTTGAGGTCAAGGTATGTTTCTTCTATGCAGAAGAAGGACGGATTTTGTTTTCATATCCAATCTGTTAACCTGTGCCTTTATATAGGTGAGTTGAGTCCATTTATATTAAGGGATATTAATGACCAGCGATTGCTATCTCCTGTTAATTTAGTTTCCATTGTTGGTGATGTTAATTTGTGTGTTTTCCCCTACTTTGGGGTTTGCTGTTATGAGATCATCAATTTTCTGTGTTTTTGTTGATGTAGCCAACTTCCTTGGGTTGGAGTTTTCCTTCTACTATTTTGTGCATGGCTGGGTTTGTGGCTAGGTATTGGTTTGTTATGGAATATTGTGTTTTGTCCTCTTATGGTTATTGAAAGTTTTGTTGGGTATAGTAGTCTGGGCTGGCAGCCATAGTCTCTTGATGTCTGTATAATGCTTGACCATGACCTGGCACCTGATTTTAATTTTCTCCAATGAAGAGTCAGGTGTAATAATCTAAACACCAAACACTAATAATGTGGGAGTGCAGACTTGAACACTAAACATACAGAGTAAAGAAAAAAAATTAAGAAGTGTTCTCTTTGCTCCACATCCTGGACATCATTAACTATCACTTGTGTTATTGGTCTTAGCCATTGTTATGAATGTAAGATGAAATCTCACAAAAAAATTAAAAAAAAATATCTCACAGTTGTTTTGATCTGAAGTCCCCTAATGGCTAAGGACTTGTACATTTCTTTATGTGTTTCTCAACCACTTGAGATTCCTGTATTAAGAAATCTCTGTTTAGATCTGTACTACATTTCAAATGTATTATTTGGTTTGCAGATGCCTAGTTTTTTGAGTTCTTTATATATTTTGGGTATTATCTTTCTATTAGAATTGGAGTTGGTGAAGAACTTTTCCTACTCTCTAGTCTGCAGTTTATTCTTAATAATGTAATTGGCCTCAGAAAAGCTTTTCAGCTTCATGAGGTCACATTTATTGCACTATTGGTGTTTTGTTAAGAAAGGTGTTTCCTTTGTTAATGTGCTCAAAGTTATTGCCTACGTTGTATTCTATCAGGTACAGTGGATCTGGCTTATTTTTTCTTGGTTCTTTTTCTTATTCTAATCATAAATATACTCCAAACACAACCTCATTCCTTTCATTCTTCACAGAGATTGCACCATCTCCATTATCTTTCAGAAAATAGCAGGCCACACAGTGACACCATTTTAACATAGCATCACAAGTTGTAGTAAGCGCAAGCACTCATATCAATGATGGACAAGAGAACCTAGTAGGAGTAAAGCAGTCCAAATAGTAGGCAAAAGAATCAAAGAAACCACAACACCCACTGTCCAAAATAAAAAAAAATAAAACGAAACTAACCAATCACACCATATATGATGAAGACCTAGTATAGATCTATGCCAGTTTGATTATTTGATTCAGTCTCCATTCTGCTTTAGTCTTGGTGAGACCCAATGAGCCCTGCTTAGCTGATTCTGTGGGCCATGTTATCCTGGTGTCCTCAAACTCTCTGGTTCCTATAATCATTCCTCCTCTTCTTCTGTAGGGTTCCCTGAGCTCTATCTAATATTTGGCTGTGGTTCTTTGTGTATGCTCCCATTAGCTACTTAAGAAAGCCTCACTGATGATGATTGAGCTAGGCACTGATCTATGAGTAGAACAGAATGTGATTAAAAATCTTTTTTGTTGTGCTGTTGTTTTGTTTGTTTTTACTTATTTGCTAATTTATTTTTTGTTGCCTAGTTGTATTTGACTGTTTGGTTTATCCTAGGTTTCTGAATCATCCAGCTTCTAGTTTTTGGCCATCCAGACAGTGTTGGGCATGGGCAAACTCTCCTGCAGAATTGTCTTGGTTTGCCACTCCTAAAAGCTCTGAGCCATCATTGCCCCAGCACATCTTGCAGGCAGGAAAGATGTGGGTCTAAGGTTTTGTAGCTATGTTAGTGTCCTAGTACCAGCACTGGAAGTCTTAACTAGTTGCAAAAGATGAACAGTCTAGGTTCCTTATCCTACAATACTAGAAGTCTTCACTAGGGCCACTGTCTTAGGTTCCAGCAAGTTTCTACTGCACTAGATTTCCACAGGACCCCTTGTCATAGTTAGGGCTTCCATTGCTGTGAGGAGACACCATGACCATGGCAATTCTTAGAAGGGAAAATGTTTAACTGGGGCAGGCTTACTGTTTCAGAGGTTCAGTCCATGACCATTTTGGTGGGACATGGTGTTATGCAGGCAGAAATGGTGCTGGAGATGGAGCTGAGAGTTCTCCATCTTGATCTGCAGGCAACAGAAAGTGAGATAATGCATGGGGCATAGCTGGCATTATTATAAGACCTCAAAGCCCACCACCACAGTGGCACACTTCCTCCCATAAGACCATACCTATTCCAACAAGGGAATACCTCCTAATATAGATACTCCCTGTAAGAACAGCATTCACAATCATAAGTCTATGAGGATCATAGCTGTTTAAACCATGACGCCCCAAAATGTCTCCCTTTTCTAGTTGTCTCTATTATGTACTCTCTCCCTCTGTCCCTCATTTCATCTCATCCCTCATGTTCCCATGCCCATCAGCTCACAGTTCACAAGCAAAATCTATTCTATTTACCTTTCCCAGGGAAAACATGGATCCCCCACCCCAGTGCCCTCTTTATTGCATAACCTCTCTGTGTCTGTGTTTGTAGTGTAATTATTCTTTTCATAACAGCTAGTACCTACCTATAAGTGACTACATATTATATTTGTTTTTCTGGGTCTGAGTTCCTTGCTCAGGATGATTTCTTTCTCTGGTTTCATCAATTTGGTGTCATTTTTCTAAGAGCTCTATAATACGATGTTCTGTAAATATACCATATTTATTTTTTTTATCCATTCTTCAGTTTGAAGAACATCTAGGTTGTTTCCAGTTTGAAGCTATTAGAAATGAAGCCATTATAAGCTAGATTGATTCTCAATTTTCTTTGGAGCCACTATATTGATTTCCATAGTGGCTACAAAAGTTTGCACTCCCACCAGCAATGGAGGAATGCTCCTATTGCTCCACATCCTTGCCACCATGAACTGTTACTTGTGTTACTTAGTTTAGTCATTCCGAGAAGTGTAAGTTGGAATCACACAGTCATTCTGATTCACATTTCCCTGATGAGTAAGGACTTGTAAACATCTTTACATGTTTCTCAGACATTTGAGATTCATCTATTGAGAATTTTCTGTTTATATCTGTATCCCATTTATTCATTGGAATGTTTTGCTTGTTGATGTCTAGTTTCTTGAGTTATTTATTTAGTTTAGATATTAACCCCCTGTTAGGTTTAGATTTAGTGAAACATTTTCTCATTTTTTAGGTAGCAGTTTTGACTTATTTCTGGTGCCATTTGCCTTACAGATGTTAATCAGTTTTGTGTGGTCCCATTCATCAATTTTTTGATATTTGTTCCTGTGATATCAGACTTCTGTTTAAGAAATCATCTTTTGTCTTGATGCATTCAAGGCTATGCCCATTTTCTCTTCTATCAGGTTCAGTGTGTCTGGTTTAATGTTGAAGTATTTGATTCACTTGGACTTAAGTTTTATACAGGGTGATAAGTATTTGCATAATTTCACATGCTGACATTCAGTTAGACCAGCATCATTTGTTAAAGATGCTTTTTTTTTTCATTGTGTCTTTCCAGCTTCTTTATAAAGTCAGGTATCCATAGTTGTATGGATTTATGTCTTGGCCTTTGATTCTGTTTCACTTATCAACATGTCTTTTTTTCCCATGATTTTGTGACTCAAAACAAAAGAAGATACTTCTTTCTGTTAAAGGGAACTGTAAAAATGATGGAAATTCCATGATGTTAACTCACAGAAGGTAAAGTAAATATGATTCACATTGGCAACAACAGACAACAAATGCTTAAAGAGAGGGGACTCTTTAAGTCTAGCATCCCATCTTTTGAGACTCTAAAGAAATGAGGATCTGGTTACTAAAGGGCATAGTTTGGAGGGTTCACTATTTTGATTGACAGATTAAGACACCTCCATATTTGCTGCCATGCATGTTCCTTCCAGTTATGCATCTGATTTCAAAATGTGAATGCCCAATTATTAATAAACATAAGTATAGAGGAAAACTTATGTCTCTATACATAAATATAGAGAATGTCATGAAACATTTTTATGGAAGTCAATTTATTTTGTTGATCATGTATTCAAAGCCAGTTTAAGCCTGACCTGTCATTTGATAGAAAATACACTTTTTCTCATATAATATATCTTTATTATAATATCTCATTTCTCTATTTCTCCCAGTGGCTCCTCACACCCCCTTTCATCCAGATCCATGCTTTTTCTTACTCCAATTAAAAAACAAACAGAATAATAAAGAATAATATCAAAATAAAATAAGATTAAAAACTGAAAGATCTGATATATCAGAATAGGACAAAACAAACAAAGAGGAAGAGAAAGCCCAGAAAAGGTACACATGACACCATTATGGAATCAGAAACGCAGTTATTCACACACTCAAGAATTCCATAAAAGCACTGAACTGGAAGTAATTATATATACAAAGAGGACCTGTACAGTTTAACAGTATATATACATATACATATATACATATACATATATATATATATATCTGGCAATCAGAGTGTGTATATATATACATATATATGTGATGGAATAACACTAGAAGGCAATATTAATGTATACACACACATTCTAGATAGCATAACACAAGATGGCAATCTGAATGTGTGTGTGTGTGTGTGTGTGTGTGTGTGTGTGTGTGTGTGTAGTGTTATGCATATAGACTATCCTTTAAAACTAATTGGTTTCCCCAGTGAGACTCCACTGGAGAAAACTAAATTTTCATTTGTAAATGGTTATCAAATGAAGATAACTTCTGCGTTAAGAACAGGAAAATGTGTCTTTCAGCTGTAGGACACTATCTTGTGCAGACCTGTGCAGGTCCTGTACATACTACCTCATTTTCTGTGAGTTCATATGCATCTATCTCCTGTTGGTTTAGAGTGCCTTCTTTTCTGGCATCCTCCATACTTGCTTTCTCTTACAGTCTTTCCACTTTATCTACCAGGTTTCCCTGAGTCCTGGGAAGAAAAATGGGATGGGGACCTCACATTTAAGGATATGTCTTCATTCCATGATTGTTCATTCTCTGCACAATGTCTGATTTTAGGTCTGTGTATTTGTTTCTGTCTGCTGCAGGAGGAAACTTCTCTGATGATGGTTGTACAAAAGTATAGCAGAATGTCATTAGAAGTCATTTTATTTCCACGTTTTTTAGAACATCAGTATTTGGTTTTACCCTAGATCCCTGCGATATCTAGTCACAGGTACTGGATCACAAAGTAGTACATCATACATGTTTCATTTCTTGGAGTGGGTCTTCAGTAAAATAAGAAATTGGTTGGATACTCCCACAAGCTGTGTTCAACAATTGCACTAGCATTTATTCCAGGCAGGATTGTAGAATAAAGATTTTGTGGTTATGGTGGTACTCACATTTCTCCTGTGGTATTCAGTAAAGTACTTTACTTTACCAAAGACTCTACCGTTTAGGAACGAAGGCTCTATGTAGGCATCATTTCTTCATGTTCAATGAGTTGTGCAGGTAATGCCTTCTGATACTGAGCTTTGCTGTAAGTTTGTGGAGAGCTACTTCTAGTCTTGGAAATGCACAGCATTGTGACTATAACTTACAAGGATACTTAAACTTCTGTATTGTGTACCAAGGATATATAAATGATTTAAGATTAAATAAACCGATGTAGACTAGTTTTTCAAACTAGTTTCAGTAAGCATCAACATATTCCCTTGTCCTGGTTGAAAACCTCTTCTTTCAATACTTCTCTTATTTCAAGTTTAAATAATAGGTGATCACCTTCTGGGATTGAGAGTTACAATAAGTATGTCACCTGGATGGGGACATAGGAAGTCTGGGTATTGTGTGAAGAGGTATGGGCAACTCTAAGACCCTATTGGTTTATGTAGATAGGGTTATATCTGGTGGTAGCCCAGATGTTCTCTGTAGTATATGAAAAATGTTCCAAATAGGCTGCACCATATTGAAGCCTAAAACTCACTACTATAAGGCAAGGAGTCTGGGCTAAGATTGAACATTTCTTATGGTTTCCAGGTTATATCTACCAGTGTGCTGAAATACAAGTATCTGATAGTGTGTGATATTCTCACAAGGTTTGGGGCATTAATGGTGGGTGCATGAAAAGAGAGGGCATTTGGGAGGGTAGAAGACAAGGGAGGGATTTGGGTCTCACAAAGATTGTGGCAGAAATGATAGGTATATGGCAAGAGAGGGAGTTTGGGTGGTGAATATCAAGGAAGGGATTGAGTCTCATATACTTTGGGGGGATTAATGGTGAGTGTATAGGAAGAGGCGTTAGATGACAATGAAGGGGTATGATTCTCATACAGTTTGGGAACAGAAATGATGAGTATATGGCAAGAGAGTGAGCTTGGGTGGGTAGGTGAGAAAGGAGGTATTTGGATCTCACAAGGTTTGGGGCAGTAATGGTGTGTATATGGAAAGGGAGGGAGTTTGCGAGTGTAGAAGACAAGGAAGGGATTTGGGTTTCACAAAGATGGTGGCAGAAATGAGAGGTATATAGCAAGGGAGGGAGTTTCAGTGGGTAATGACAAGGGAGGGATTGAGTCTCATATATTTTGGGGGGATTAATGGTGGGTATATAGCAAGTGGAGTTAGATGACAAGGGAGGGGTATGATTCTCATATACTTTGGGAAAAGAAATGATGAGTGTATGGCAAGACAGGGAGCTTGGGTGTGAAGATGACAAGGGAAGGATTTGATTCTCACACCCTTTGGGCAAAGAAATCATGAACTGAACAAAACCAGACACATCACATACTTTCTTGCCCCAGTTTTTCCTGCTCCAATAAACATGAAGAGGAAAATCAAGCATGGATACTTCTTAGCCTGAACAGTCATCATGCACAGCATGTTTGTAGCAGAGGCCTATATTCACAGACATATGAAAACTCACTCAGGATAAGATACTGAGCACCTGCTACAACCAAGCTGAGTGCATGAATATACAATACCACAGCAGAAGAAAAAAATTCTTAACATATTTTTCATTCTTCATAGGTATACCACAAGACATATGTTAAGATTTTCTTTTAAAATTATGAATAAATTACCCAATTATATCATTTAAAATATTAAATTTTATTTTTCTTTAACAGCAAAGTTTATTTTTTATTCACTACACACAAAATACTAGAGAAACTCTAAACCTAAGTACATGATTTCTATAGACAGTGTGTCTTGCTTAGAATTTCTGTGGCTGTGGACACCCTGACCAAAAGCAATTTGGGGAGGAAAGGGTTTACTTCCCTTTATAGTTTGTAGCCAATCATCCCAGGAAGTCAGGGCAAGCACTCAAGGAAAGAACTAGTGTAGATGATATGAAGGCGTGCTGCTTGCTGGATTGCTTCTTATAGCTTGATCATCCTGCTTTCTTATAGCACCTTGAACAAAGAGCTGAAGCATGGCACTACCCACAGTGAGCTAGGTATTCCCAAATCAATCATCAGTCAAGATAATATACTACAGGCTTCTCTACTGGTGTACCTGGTTGGGAAATTTTCTCAATTAAGATACCCTCTTATAAATGATGCAAACTTTTGTCAAGTTGACAAAAAAACTGACCAGCTTATATTATAAAAGATTTTGTTAATGTATAACCTTAGGTAAAACCATTTAAAGTCACTAAGTTTAACTGAAGGAAAAATGTGTAAAATATCAAGTATAAATTTATAGTTTAGCTTTCTTCTTAGTAATTTGTAGAACTATGTGTGTATCTGTAATATATGTGCAAACAAAATTTGAAGAAACTTTCTTGTATGTTACTTTTTTCTATTTCTCTTTTACAAAAAGAAAATATTTTTTTCATACAGTATATTCTGATGACTGTTTTACATCCTCCACTGCTCCAAGGTTCTCCCCAATTCTCTGTCATAAAAATCCACACCCTTTCTGTGTTTCATTGGAAAACAAACAGACATCTAAACAATAAAAAATGAAATAAGATAAAATAAAAACAAATAAATTGTAAAATAAGATAAAACAAACCAACATAAGATAAAGACTCAAAGAAAAAACTCAAGAAAAGTATATAGGTACACATACAGGAATCCCATAAAAAATAAGCCACAATATGGAAATATAGAAGCAAAGAATCTGTAAGTCAAACATTAAATTAACCAATTAAATAAATAAAAATTTTAAAAAGTAATAAATTAAAAATAAAGAATAATTAAAAGCTCTGACATGAGAGAAAGAACCTGCAAAGATGCCATTGAGATCATTGTGTGATGGCCATCTGGGCATGAGACCTGACCTTAAGTATGGTTTGAAACCCCAGTGAGACTCTGTTGAAGAAAACAAATTTTTCATTTGAAAGTAGCTGTCAATTAAACATAGCTTCTGAGTTAGGGATGGAGGCTTGTTTCCACTTCTTCCAGCTCTGGAACCCCATCTGCTGTAGATCCCTGCAGGCCCAGTGAATGCTGACAAACGTTTTGTGAGTTTATGGGTAAATCTGTCCTGCTGCATAAAGAAGGCCTTATTTTCTCAGTGTCTTTTATCTCCAATGGTTCTTACAAACTTTATGCCTACTCTTCTACAAGGCTCATTGAAACCTGAGGTGAGGTATTTTATAGGATCACCCTATTTGCAACTGAGTGTTCCAAATTTTCTCACTCTGGGTATGGCGTTCTTCATTGGTTCTCATCTGCTGCAGAAGGAAGCTTCTCTGACAATGGCTGAGCAAGGAACTGATCATTGATCTAAATATAGAGCAATATTGTTTGGAGTCACTTTATTTCTATGTTCCTTTATCAGAAACATTGTATTTTATTTTTCATTCAGTCCCTGGACTATCTGGTTTCAGGTTTTAGTCACCTGAGTAGTGGCAAGGATGGATTACATCTCATGTAGTGGGTCTTAAGTCCAAATAGATAGTTACTTCTATGGCTTTGTGTCACTATTGTAGTAGCACATTTTGTTTGCAGGTGACAAATATAGATGGGAAGTTTTGTAGCTGAGCTGTTGTCTACCGTTCTTTGGCTTTGGACATTCCTACTTGGATTCTTTGGCCAACAACTCAATTATATGCAATCCATTCCCAGTAATAGATGCATTGGGTGATGATAGATGTCCAGTTGGGGTTCCATAGCCCCCATTATTTGGTGATTTCTTTTAGAGCATCTTCATATATATATATATATATATATATATATATATATATATTTGGAAACTACTATTGCATTATGTTTCCAAATGACCCCTCGAATGGCCCTTAATTTTCAATGTCCTTCACAATATTCCTAATGTCAGACCCCTCTTCCCTCCTCTCATCACCTGATCTTCCTTTCCTGTTCTAATACTCCCCATGCATCTATAACTGTCTATTCAATTTCCCTCTTTTTTAGTTCTTTAGATATTTAGGATATTACTTTTCTATCAGATGTACAAATGGTAAAATTATATTTTTCTGTCCTTTAACCTGCCACTTTGGCCATGGAGATGCTTTTCGGTTTTATGAGGTCCCAATTAATAAAGTTGACCTTAGTGCCTGCACTAATGGTGTTCTGTTCAGATAGTTGTCTCCTGTGCCAATACATTCAATATTATTCCCTACTTTCTCTTCTTTGAAATTTTTTTTGAGGCAGGGTTTCCCTGTGCAGCCCTTACAGTCAGGAAATCACTATGTAGACCAGGCTGGCCTCAAACTCAGAGATCTGACTGCCTCTGCCACCCAAGTGCTGGGATTAAAGTCATGGCTACCACCACCAGACTAGTTTCTCTTCTATCAGGTTCCGTGCATCTGGTTTTATGTTGAGGTCTTTAACCCATTTGGAGTTGAGTTTTGTGTAGATAATGAATATTCATCTATTTGCATTCTTCTCAATACAGCCATCCAGTTTGGCAAGCACCATTTGTTGAAGATGTTCTGTATCATGAATCTAATTGGTCTTAATAATAAAAACCTAGAGTTTGTTGAGTGTGTATTTCTAGCTTCTTTATCAAAAATCATTTGTCCATTGGTGTGTGAACATATGCCTGCATCTTTAATTTGATCTCATTGATCAATCTATCTGTTTTTATGCCAACAACATGCTACATTTAGTACTATAGCTTTGTAGTACAGTTTGAGATTGGGGATAGTGATATTTTACAGTTATTTTGTTATTCAGGTTTGTTTTAGCTATCCTTGGATATTTTTGTTGCCATATGAAGCTGAGTATTAGTCTTTCAAGTTTTGTGAAGAATTGTGCAGAACTTTGATGGGGATTACATTGGATCTGTATACTGCTTTTTGAGGATGGCCATTTTACTATATTAATCTTACTGTTACGTAGGCGTGGGAGGTATTTTCATGTTCTGATATTTTCTTTTATTTGAGTGGTTATTGTTACCATAAGATATTATATATTATTAGAGGATATTATGAAAGGGGGGTTGTTTCCTTCATTTCACTTCCAGACTGTCATTAGTATATAGGATGACAATTTTTCTTATTATTTTTGTATCGTGATACTTTGCTGAATGAGTTTATTGGCTATATTAATTTTCTGGTGAAATGTTTATGGTCACTTATATATACAAACATATCATCTATGGATAAAAATACTTTGACTTTGTCCTTTCCTGTTTGTGTTTATTTAATGTTCTTCTGTGGTTTGATTGTTTTATCAGGAAAATGAATAGAAGTGAAACACTCATACTTAATTAGATTGCTTAGGCATGGAAAAATAAGCTCTGTGATATTCTTTTTCATAAGGCTCTTAGGTTCAAATCTTTTGTTTTATGTATTAATTGAAGTACAAATATAACGTAGAAGAGCAGAAAGAGAAATTTTGGGCATTCATGTTATGGGAGGAGAAATAGAATATAGAATAAATGAAAATGTTGTGGTTGAACGCTGGTAGCATGTAGTAAGTAGGAGCGGGCCCGCCTTTTGTCCCGCCACCCGGCTTAAGCCCTGAAATAATCACACAGGAACTATATTCATTTAAACTACTGCCTGGCCCACTAGTTCTAGCCTCTTAATGGAAAACTTTCACATCTTGATTCAACCCATTTCTAATAATCTGTACGTCACCACAAGGTCGTGGCTTACCGGGAAAGATTCCTAACCAGCATCTGTCTCGGGCAGGAGAACCATGGCAGCGGCCACACTGCCTTCTTCCCAGCATTTGTTTTCTTTTCCTCACCTAAGTCCTGCCCTATCAAAAGGCCGAGGCAGTTTCTTTATTCAACCAATGAAAGCAACACATAGAAAGAAGGACCTCCTACACCAGTAGCAGAAAGGCTTAAGAAGGGAATGTATGAGGAAAATCAAGAGATAAAAGGGATGAGGGATTATCTCAAAGATAGGGTATATGAAAAGCCACACTGAAACCTTTTATCTCACAATCCAACTTTTAAAATGGAAATGACAGGGTAATAGAACACATGAGAAAAGAAGGACGAGTGGTAGAGAACCCTGAGGATATGAGAATTAGAAAGAGATGGCAGGGAGGAAATGTTAAAGGGGAAAGTAGTGGATGAGTGAAGCAAAACTAAAGATATATGAATAACCATATAAAAACATGAGAGTAATCTAACTTCAAATAGAAGTTAAATAATAAAGAGTTTAGGGCTGAAAAATTGTCTCATTTGTAAAGATCACTGACTACTCTCCCAGAAGTCCCACTTTCAACTTCCAGAACACACATGGCAGCTTGTCACCTTTTTTTACTCCATCTCCAGATGATCCAATACCTCTTGTGACTTCCAAAGGCTCATGTATGCATATATACACACACCAGAAACACACACATATACATAAAATTAAGCAAACAAAAAATTTAAAATTCAATTTATTACATTTTTAAAGAAATATTGTTTCCTTTTATATTTTATTCATTAAATAAATTAAATAAATCCTTCTAAATCCAATCCTTTCAATGTCCTCTTAATTCATTCTCTTTCTTTTTCCCTCTTGCTCCTCCTATCTGCTTTTTACCTCCTTTTTGAAAATATTAAAAACTTGCGTTCCTCTAGTTGATTTGTTTTTGGCAATTTGCTAGCTACTGATAGAGGGGGAGACACTTTTCTCTAAGAACATAGCCTAGCAAGCTTAGCAGGCTCTGGTGAAGAGGTACAAATCTAAGAATAATATATAGACAGCATAAATTGGCCTTACTAGATTCAAAGAAAAAACAAAATATTACACAACATGAGCGGATAGAGAAGGGGGTGGACTGAAATAGTCTAAAATTCTGAAAGAACTGTATTGTTTTATTTTTTTAAAAAAAACATGTTTTCCAACTTTTAACATTTACTTTCTGTTCTCTCTTTGCTTTCAGTCCAACCTGACATGAAAAGTGTACACTTTGAAAAGTTGTACTCAGATCTGGATGAAAATTGCAGCACAAATTTGGTATCAGTTGGCTTTTAACAGCTCCCTTTTTCTTTCTCCAGCCTTTGCGAACCCCCCAACTACAAATTTTCCATCCTATGTTTCCAGTCTATGTTTCTGCCACTGGGTGGTGCTCATAGTACATGTTAGTTATTCTGTTTGCGTGACTACCACTCAAAGATTATCTGGAAACCAAATAACACATGGATTTGTTTATTTGCCTGTTTCATTTTGTTTTGTTTTGTTTTTCAAAAGTGACTGATGAGGTTGGGGAACTGTTAATTTGTTTCACATTATGCCTGTTTTTAAAGTTGGTTATGATGCTTGAGAAGCAGTTCATTCTGTAATCTTGAAGAGGCATGGCTCTCACATCGCATAACTTATACTGATACAACTAGAGCAGTAGTCATATTTGACTATTAACCTAGGGAAAGGCTGCTAACAATCAGAACAGATCTGAAAAGCTCAAGTGTACTGGAGAGTTCATCAGAAAATGTAGCCTAGAGAGCATTTCTCTGTGTCTCATGTTTAAATTTCTGAATTTCAAATAATTAAAAGTTAGGGATAGAAACATTGAAAACCTTATTTCTGAGAATGGTATAGCCAATGCATTTATGATCACACAACATCTGGGTTACCTGTCATAAGCCTCCGTAAGTGTGAGACCTGCAATAGTCAATCACAAATAGTGGCAGGCCCAAGATCCTACCTCTTCATGCAGAAGCACTGGTTGCTGTTGAATTCTGAGGAGGTAAACTCATTATCTTCGTAATGTACCTCCTGACGAACCCTCTAGCTCCACAGGACAATTCCAAACTCATAGTCATGCAAGCAACCCTGGTTAGACTCAATGAACACTCAAAACAAACAGGAATGAAAGTGGGGAAAGGACTTACAGAGAGTATGGGTTTTAGTAAAGGTAGAAGTAGTATGAAAGCAAGTTGGATGTTACAGTAATCTGAGCATACTGTATACAAGTATGAAACTCTTAAAGAATAAATTTAGCACACATTATTTAAAAAACACAGAACAATGAGTGATTGTTTTCACAGTATATGTGAAGTCCCTGATTTGCTTTCAGGCACCCCTAGCAGTGAAAGGAAGAAAAGAAGCAATAAAAAGACAAGACTTGTTATAGACTTCTTTTTTAAATCAAAATTCTTCCTATTAACAATGTTGAAGTAATACTACGGTGTAATATATGGAAAGAATCAGAAGCTAGATGATTACAAAATATATATCGTTTTCTACCTGGAAGGTGTGCCTACGGTATTTCAGAAATTATTAGCTTAAAAAATTTGAATTTACATCTGAAACTCATGTGATTATATATCTTTCTTTCTTGATTCATTTGTATGCAATTTTGTTGTATCCTTTGCATTAGTTAATTACTAATCTGGGCATTAGAAATACAGATTCAAGATGTAGGAATATTGGTATTTCATTTTTAAGTTTAAATTTGCTTTAGAAAGAATAAAATGAGACAAAGAGGTCCTCATTATTTGAAAATATATTGAAATCTCTTTGTGCCACTCCACAAAAATAAAATTTCTTAGTAGTAGAACTTAATATTGCACTAATATTAATCAGTGCTGGAGTTCTATCTACATAATGTTTGATTATAATTTTTCTTGCATATTTTAAGTAGCATACAACATTATTCATTTCAGTATCACATTTTATACATGTTTTCAGCTTTAACTTCAAAGTAGTTGCAATTTTTTAAAAAGAATAAACTATTCTTTATTCATTTTTAAAATTTTGTTACTTTTATATTTCCTTGAATTTTGTTCTTTAATTTCTAAACAGAACCTGCGGAAAATTAAGGCACAGAATTTATGTTTCCAGAGAAAATTTTAATAGTGTATTTGTAAATTTTATACCTCTCAGTGATATATCAGTTTCCATGCCAAAATAAATTATTGAAATCTACAAATATAATTAGATTCCGAGGTGTCTCCAAAAGACTCATATTCACTGAGAAAATTAGAATGTTGCCTTACTTGCTTATTTGATATAAGTACTTGTGAGTATTTGAAGGCCTCAGTTTTGAAATCGTTTTGGATTTCAGGTAGGTACTACATTAGTAACTGATATCATTATAAAAGAAAAGCAAAGAAAATTTGGATACATATTTATACACACAGAGAGTAATGTAAAGGTCATGAAAAGACAATGTGTAGAGATTGGGTCATGCTGCCACAAACCATGGAATACCAACAATTTTCAAGAACCAGAGAGATGTAAGAAAGGGTTCTGCAATATATTGGTGAGAGCTTTGAGAAGAAACTTTTTCAGTACCTTGATTTTGGATAGCTGATATCTTGAATTGTGAGAAATAATTTACTCTTATTTCAGTTTTTAAAACTGACAGTAATTTGTTAAGGCAACCCTAGGAAATTTATGCATGTATCAGGAAAATTTTACTTCTAATTAATCTTAAAAAGTAAATTCCAAATCATAGTTTGTAGTTCTCACAAATTTTTACTAAGTCCTCAACTTTAGGCAAAAGAAAAGAAAGGTTACCATAAGTGAAGGTTTGATCACAAATTCCTTTGTCCTGCCTTACATTGTTGCTGATGTTTTGTGATTGCCAGGCATAAGGTAATGCCTGACTGATACTATTTAATAGCAGCTCATAAGTGGTTTGCTAGAAAGCTTCAAGGACTGAAACAAGAGCCAAGATTTATAGAAAAGACTGGCAGAGATTGTGGAGAATATACTTAAACAATTCTAAAAGGTGTAATAGGCAATGTGTGTAGGAAGAAAGACAAAACAAGTAGAATCCCTAGTCATATCTTTGTCAAGAGCAGCGATTAAAAAATAAGGAAAAAACAAAAATAAAGAAATTCTTCTTCTACACTTGAAGGACTATTTTGTTTTCTTTTTATTTTAAAGCCCAAAATCTATCTTTATTAAATTGGCAAGTTGCATTGTTCACATAAGTATCCTCTGTAGACCTCTGCCTAGAACTCACAAATTGTAAAACATTTAAGAGTGGATGGAGTGGAAGGAAGTTAGGTCATTGTAAGAAAATGCTGGAAGGGGATATTGATATCTTGTTATTTTCCTGTCTCTCTCTTTACCTCCAGCCACAAAGGAAGCAATTTCCTCTACTTTATACTCACAACATTAGAAACTATTTTGCCTCAAGCCAAAAAGCAACAAAGTCAGCTGACTACAGACCGAAATCAGCAGATACTTTTCAAACTCCTTATAATTCTCTGAAGTATTTTGTTAAACATAAACTCAAGATAGAAGAAGGAAGTAAATGGCACAAGGTGACTTTATTAATCAGTTGTTGAAAACAGTCTTCAAAAAACATTGCCTTCTATACAAAACTAGACAAAAGAAGGTTAACTGTCGTTTATACAATTATTACAATTATATAGAAAATATATGTTTTAACTATGATATTTTCTATAATTTTATATTTCAAATAAATGTAAAGCTTAACATACATAAAGTAGAACGTGCTGCCTCATTGATTGTTTTCATATAGAAATAACAATTTACTTATAAGTCAGGTTTCTTATAACATTGGCCTGTCATGCTCACCCTCAACTGTATCTCCACACTGAGTACGAATTCTAAACTACAATTTCATAGTTTACATTAAAGTACTTTTTCAGCATTACCTTGTATTAAGTAACCCATATGCTCCTTAGAAATAGAGAATATATTACCAACCTTAAATTGCATTTACTTTTATTGTACAACATTTTACTCAGTATTTATCCCTACATGCTGTATTCATTTTCTGGTATATACTAACATCATGTCTATGTTTTAAAGTGCACACACTTCCATGATTCTCTATTTGATTTCTAATACATATAGTATATGTATACTACTCCAATGGTATCATATATCTCAATGATAAAACCATAGGATACTCCATATTGGACAAATTTAGATGTTTGCTTCTATATATTTCCAACTACCTCATGTATTGGAAATAAACCCTGCAGGGGTGTTTATTACTAACCAAGTATATCCCCCTCTTTATCAAGGCTAAACTAATGGATTTTTTGTGACATAATCATTCCACATTCAATTATATTGTACATTAATTTCTGAAAGAGAAGAAATGGAAGCTTTAATTTATTCTGATGGTTTACATAACAAATTGCATATAAATGCTGGATAAATTCATGGCAAATTGATTTTAGTGTTGTAAACCGTATAGTCTATGTCAATAGCTTCAACATTATTTTTTCAAATTATTTGACATTAATTTCTGTCCATGAAAACATCATATCCAAAATGAAAATCAATGATTGATACATCTTTTATTCTGAATATATATTAGAGATACATAATAAATTATTTTCTAGTACTACCCAGTTACATTTTAAGGGCTCTAAAATATTTTAATTTCTATTTGTGGGTGTAGACCGATAAATGAGGAAGTCTTTTTTCAGTGTACTTTCTATGGCATGACTAGAGACAGCACAGGCAGATGAGAAAAGTCTAGTTCCCTTATAAACACAGGAGGGCGCTAAGAGATTTGTTTTTGCTTCATCATCGTTTTAGTAACAAAAAGGCAACATGAACATTGGGGCCTATAATTTTAGGAAATAATGAGTACTCTCCTACTTTACAGCCTATGTTATGGCATTATTTCATGAATGATTACATTTTGAAGTTTTTGTAGTTTTTTTTTCTTTTTTATGGGGCTCAATTTTACATTTTTGGCATTGGAAATTTTCTGACTATTCTTTATCCCTGCAGTCATTTGGATCTCACAAGCTTAATGCGAGTAAATAGGATGAAATCAGACCATTTTCTGTGTATTGAGTTCCTCAAGGACATTCCTCCATTTTGTGAGGTAATTTTCTTCCTTTCTAATACTTCTATCTCCTGTGCTTTAGAAAAATTATAAAAACTAGTGCATTAAACATCTGTAATTCTGACAGAATAAAATAACTCTTAACATCTTGGACCCTAAAATATGAACAGAACAGTAGGTTAAATAGGTTATACTTTATGTGAAAATAATAAATACCATTTTATATGCAATTATCATATTTGGTCTGTGTAATAACATAAGTATATTTTATGGATTTTATTTAGTACCTACACCATAAACATTATCATATGATTTATTTCAATTTTACATATAAGGAAACTGAGAAAACAATTCATCAAAATATGTTAATGAGTAAGATTTGATTACAATTAGTAATTATACCCAAAGCAATATTTTTCTGATACTCAATATTTACGTGTGTGTTTGTATCAACTTTATATAGAAGCATGTTAGAAATATAGCTATTAAATCCCAACCACAAAATTACTGCATCACAATCATCATTTTAACAACCTACTATGGTGATTTGAATGAAAATGCCCCCTATAGGCTCAGATATTTGCAAGATTGGCCCATGGTTAGTAGAAATATTGTGAAGGATCAGGAGGCATGGCTATGGGAGTTATATAACTGGGAGTAGCCTTGGAAGTTTGAAAAGCCCAAGCCATTCCCAGTTAATTGTTTCTTTCTTTAAACTCTTGCTTGATCAAAGTAAAGTCTAAGCAACTGCCCCACTGCCAAGCTTGCCTGCCATACTCACTATCATGGTGGTCATAGATTCCAACTCCCTAGAACCATGAGCCCTAAATTAAATGTTTTCTTTAGTAAATAGCTTTGTGTTATTTGTAATAGCCAGAACATGGGAAGAACTTAGATACCCTGCAACCTAAGAGAAATCCTGTTGAAGGGAGGAAGAAAGGATTGTATGAGCCAAGGGGTTCAAGGTCATTACAAAGAAACCCACAGAAACAAGTAACCTGGGCTCATAGGAACTCACAGAGTCTGCAATGACAGCTGGGAACATGCATGGGACCAACCTAAGATCTCTACATATGTGGGGCAATTGTGTAGCATGATCTATTTGTGGGACTTTTAACAGTAAGAGCAGGGCTTGTACCTAAAGCTTTGACTGACTTTTGGGAAAATATTCCCCATACTTCATTGTCTTGCTCAGACTTAATACAAGGGGAGGATCTTAGTCCTACCTCAACTTGATAATTCCATGCTGACCCCCATGGGAAGCCTGCTCCTTTCTGAACAGAAGCAGAGGAGGAGTGTGGGGGCAGGGTGAAAGACAAAATGGCAGGACAAAAATGGGGGAGAGGAGGGAGGGAAAACTCTGGTTGGGATGTAAAATAAATAAATTTAATTAATGAAAAAAGTTGTTTTGGACATGGTGTTTGTCATGGTGATAGAAAAGAAATAAGACACTCAAAGTGAATTTAACTTCACTAAATATAAAATATATTTTAATATAAGCCTGGAGTACTTGTCTCCATAATGAGCACAATAGTATACAGGAATCCGTCCTGTCCATAATGATATATGTATATATAAAACGTGAGACACCACGACCCTGCAGATTCAAAAACTTTGTACAGAAATGAAACATTTATGTGTATACAGTTTTCTCTCTGTATCAATGTATACAGAATAGACAGTTTTCCTGTATAGTTTTGCTCTTGTTTGGTTGAATCAACAAATATAGAAAACACAATCACGAAGGATTAACAGTATGTATCATATGTACATATTTCAGAAAATAATTTAGAAATTCAACACAGTGTAAGAGTTTAATTATAACAGAACAAAATCAAGAAATTATAATGTTATTATAATAAATGTTAAAAATAATGCCTTTCAAAGTATCCTATTGTGTAGTATTCTCACTTCTTGTGGTGATATGAGAAGGTATATGCTGCCTACATAAATTATTAAAGAAATGAGTCACTTAGGCATCATACCATAGCAATAACAGTACAGATGATGTATTTGAATACTATTATTCTGATGTAAATTAAAGAACTCCTATGTGATGAACAACTAGGTAGTATATGCAGTATAGATGCATCCTGAGTAAATGAAATATTCATTTGTACCCAAGGCAGAGTATGACCGCAAGAGATTTCATCACAATTCTCAGTGCAGCATACAATTTAAAATTTTAGGAGTTGTTGATTTCATGATTGTTCTATCTAATATTTTCAAGCCACAGTTGTCCATGAATAACTGAAAATCTGGACAGCAAAGTTAATGATAATGAGGAAAGGGACTAATGTAGGTATTATTAAAAATTGGTATTGACCAAAAACTCTCTTTAAACCAAACTTGAGTAGGCCTTTTCAGCGTTCTTTTTCAGACTGCTACTTACAATATATACAAATATTGCCATCTTTATTTCAGTTTGAACAGGAACACTACTGGGTCAGTTTTAAGAAATATTTATCCCTTACCTTTGACAGCTGATCAAATTCCTCATCTCTTTGTCCTCTTTGATAGTAATTGTTTATCTCTCACCTTGTATACCTTATCAGCTCTTGGCCTTTCAACAGCACTCATATTAAGTTGTTTTGCTAAAACACAAGGAAGGCCACTTGTTCTATAGTTTGTTTTTAGTCTTAAATTATTGGCCCTTTTCCTTTGCTATAAATTTCCACTTGTCTGTGTATTATTAATTCTATTAATAAAATCTGATTTATTATCTTTAACAAATATCTTGCGTTTTCCTTTAAAACACTGCCCTAATATATGATTTCTAAAACCACGATAGTACATTACATAACTTGACTTCTTTCCCAAAATTAATTACAAATAGGAAAATCAGAATACATGTGAGAAAATATTTCCATTATTCATCAATGTATAATAGTAACAAAATTCTTGTATATACAACACACTGTAAATTACTGCTAAATATATAAGAGTAACCCTTGATTCCTAACTATTGACCCTCCAGGAAAATTGGCACACAACTTTAATCCAAGAACTCAGGTGACAGAGACAATCAGATCTCAGTGAGTTTGGGGCCAGCTTGGGCTATGTAGCAAGATACCATCACACGCAAAGAAAAACAAAAACAAAGATCAAAGCAAATACCTGATACCTATTTACACCTTTGTTCATCAGTTATAAATTCTCACCTATCCTTATAATAGGAGGCCTCTGAATAAAATCTGCTTTACTAAAATCCTCTTCTACTAAAAGAAATAATGAATAAATTGGACTGTTTCAGTCTTATTTTTCTTATCTGTCACTAGTTTTTCTTCCTGCTTTATTGTAGTTCCTTTTATAGAAACCCTTCTACTTCTTGCTTAAGAATATGAGCAAAGAGGTCAAAACCATGATCGGGACACCCACTGAAACTGTTTGCCTGAGCTAATGAGAGCTCACCAACTCCATCCAGACAGGGAAGAAAACAGCATAGGACCAAACTAGACCCTCTGAATGTGCATGACAGTTGTATGGCTGGGACAGACTGCAGGACCACTGGAAGTGGGACCAGGATTTATACCTACTGCTTGTACTGGCTTTTTCGGAACTCATTACCTTTGGATGATTACCTTGCTAAACCTAGATATAGTAAAGAGGGCCTTGGACCACCCCAAAGCAATGTGCTTTACCCTCTCTTAGGACTGGATGGGGGGTTGTGGGGGGGAGTGGAAGGGATGGGAGGAGGGGAGGGAGTGGGAACTGGGATAGGTATGTAGAAATGAAAAAAAATAGTTTGTTTTCTTTTTTAAAAATGAAATAAAATAAAAAGAAAGAAAATAGACTTTATATTCCACCACTATCACAGAATCTCTCATTCATCTCTCAAAAGAGTGATTGAGAAAATGAAAACTCAAATATTTATTCAACTTATATAAGTAAAGCTAATATAAGAGAGAGCTAACAGTGTTTACCTGTTCATTATAACTAATGTGCTACTTCTAAAACCCAAGGGAGAGGTTGGTCATAATAGCAAGCTCTCTAAAGTAATAGATTGAACTTTTTTAAATTAAGAGATTCAAGAAAAGGATGCCTTCAATGACCTTAAAAATTCTTAGTGGAAATAAGAAGAGAAGGAATATATTGGACATTTTATTCAGCAGTATGGACAATATTTGAGATATATAAATATATTTGTCAGCTTAGTATGCAAAATTAGTGTGCTACAATGGTAGGATGTGGATGTCTTCCATGTTGGGTTTCCCCTTAGAACATATGACTAATACGATGTTGATGCTTTTTAATATAAATTAATTGGCAATGGTGAACAGCCAAATTTAAAATTTGTCAGTATCTGATTATATACTTCAGATTTAAATAGACATTTTCCTTACCAAGACAATTGCAGAGACCTCTTGTGCCAAGTAAAAAATCCTGTTTTAAAATCTAAAGCAAACTAAATTTAAGAATAAATTCTTGAAGACATAAGTGAATGGTAGAAATGGGGCTGGACAGACTGCTCAGTGGTCAAGTATACTTACTGCTTGATAGCAAACCTGGGTTCAGTTGTCAGGCCAGACTCCTGTACTGGGAAGCTTACAGTTCCAGAGAGTCTGCTATCACTTGCCTCCTTGAGCAAGTGTGATGCACATAAACTTACCCAGGTGCATACATAAAAATGTAAATAAAAATAAACTCTCAACTTAACTAGATATCTACATATAGAGCCCAAAGCCTCTTTTGTGCGGTAGTTGCCTTCAGACTCACTGCTCAGCCTACCTGCTTTCAAAAGTTTTCCCCTTCCATTCCTTTCCATCTCTTCTCCTCAAGAGCCAAAATCCTGAATCTGTTTATCAAGACACTCAGGGCATTGTTTCCATCTGAAGTGTCAGCCCCTGCCTGACTCACTCAGTGCACCTATAAACTTTCACTGCTTAGTTGGCAGAATTGTTTTCTACATCTAGCTGAGAATAACATTTTTATTCTTTCTCCCTTTGCCAACTCCATTTGCCCAACAAGTATTGTGATATCCATCATGTTTCCATTATTGTTGCCTTTCTTTAGTTCCAAAAGGTAGCCTTCCAAAAACATTTTTAAATTATTTTATCTGTAAAAACCAAGAACCTACTAAAGGGATCCAGATAAAACAAACACTTTGACTGTAATGCATTAGACAATTTTTTTCATGATGAAATTATTTATAAAAGAAGCTAAAACAGCTATATTATGGGAAACAAGTTCAATTGACATACCAATGAGTAGTTTCTTGCTACTAATTTCTCTCTATACTCTTTTCTTTTTTGTTAATAGTTACTTCTCTTCAATAGTTTTTGGTACAAAGCAGAACAAACAAGTTAAATTTCCACTTTATACTTTTCTTTTTAATCATTTAGGAACTCTCACTAGAGATGAATACCATTGGCAAGGTTGGTATTATCTAAACTTAAGACACCATAATTGTCATTGTCAGTACAAAGAAATATTCGTGTTTAGCTGAAAGAGACAATAAATTTATTTGGTTTAGCTGACATGGGATCACAAAATTTTTTTGAAGAAAGTATTGAATCCAAGACAAGAGAAATGTGCAAGTTCAGTGGCTACTATTTCTCAGCAGATTTAACTTCTCTGTATATTTATCTTGTTTCTATTTAAATATATTTATGTAAAATGTATAGCTTGGAGATAGAGAACTTGCCTAACATTTGTGAAGACCTCGGTTCAATTCCTAACACAGCAAAAAAAAAAAATTATTTTGTTGGCCAGGTCTGAGGGCACAGATCCTTAATTCCAACACTGAGCAAGCAGAAGCAAGTGGATCTCTGTAAGTTTGAGGTCACCCTAGTCTACATCTCAAGATTCACAGAAACCTAGAGAGACTGTCTTAAAATAATTAAATATAAATTAATTAATATGCATATTTTAAAATTAATAAAAGAATAATGTTTGGACAGAATAAAGCAATAATTTTTCCCCTTGAAAAGAAGAGAGTTTCTAATTCATAGTTTATACATAATAGCTCAAATGGAAAGCTATACTGGAATCTGGGAGCCAAAGAATATCACAAAGTCACGCTGCACAACAAACCTCACACGACAGATTTATTGGGAGGGAAAAACCATAAGTGTGACTGCTTCTGCTCGGGTGAGAAACAACAGCAAACTAAACATGATACAGAGCTTATATGAGCTTCGTGGGAAGGGAATGGAACTTTTCAGAGTGGAGATTTCCAGGGTGGAGATTGGTGGGATTTCATGTCTAGAAATTGGGCTTTTTACTCTGTAGGACAGGGGCAGGATCAAGCAGTTAGGGCACTTATATTATTCTGTGGGTAGAACCTGGCAGTTAGAGGTCCTTGGGGGAGTGGCCTGGACACTTGTGTGGCTGGAAGGTCTTTCATATTATAATAGAAAATAGTCTTTTTCTATTTTCATATTGTTTCTATATATATTACTGAATGGAAAGAATAAAAAAGTTTAGTAGCTTTATAATTCTGCTTTGTGATGAAGAAGAGTGGAAAATGAATGTTATATTAAGTATAAATCAATTCATTTCTAACCTTTAATTGATATTGGATGTCTGAATTTATACCAGAAATGTTAAAATAATTGTGCTGTGATTACATTACTTATTTAAAACTGGTATGCAGTTCTATTCCCCTGTTACTCAAAGAGCTTCAGCACTAGAATGGGCAGGGCTGAATGAACCATTCTAGAATGTGTGAGTGAATACAATTGAAATCTAATGGCCAAAACCACATAGTCAAATGGAAAGAAAGGGGCACAACTAATGTGTTCTTCTCCTGGTTCTATTTATTTTCCCCTTTACAACTGATCATTTCAGAGGATCCAAGACTAAGGAATCAAGAATCATGGGTTACAGCCATCTTCTTCCTAATGTGGAAGAAATTACCTCCCTCAAGGTGGACAACTTGGCAAACAGCACTTCAACCACCACCCTGAAGCATGTATTTCAGGAATTTGGGCCTGTTGGTGATGTATATATATCCCCCAAACCACTTAACCAAAGAAACTGACGACTTCACCATCATCCATTTCTACAACAAATGTGATGCTAAGGATGCTTTGGATGCCTTAAATGGAATTTTACAGGATTGTTGTAAACTGCAGGTGCAGATGGTACACAACGATGATCCACTTTATGTTCAAGTTGACTGTGGCCAGGGAGCGCAACACCATTTCAAGAAAGAGAACCATGAATTACAGAGTCAGAGTAAGAGATACTGTTGTCCCACCACCAGGATCCAATCCAGATCTCACAGCAGACTTCTCCAGAACACTCAGAATCCAGATCTCAATCTCATTGCTTGCACAGAAGTTTGCCATCAACCAAAAACTCCAACTTCAACTCCTCAATGTCCAGTTATCAGTTGCAGGATACTCCCTGTCCAAGGTCTAGAAAGCTTCCACAACCAAAATGGAAGAAATCCAAATCTAGATCTTCATGCAAGCATGACTTCAAATGTCATGAAGGAGGAGGTAAGGTGAAATAGGTTAAGAATTCCTCAGCAAAGAGTTTGAGTAATGAGAAGTGTAGGGGTAAAGAGAGAAGAGGCTTACTGAGTTGAGAGTTTTTTGCAAAATCTAATAGAACTTGAAAAAAAAGATATATTGTCTAGGGTATTATTGTAAACCTTTTTCAAGTATTAAAGTTAATTTTATATTGCATTGTATTGCTGTTATTTAAATATTATAATTCCGATAAATCATGGGAAATTTTAATTTTTCCTTATTTATTTTTGTATTGAAGTAAAACTTCATCATGTTTAGAATGCTCACTTTTTTTTGGTTTTTTGATACAGGGTTTCACTGTAGCTATCTAGCCTGTCCTGGAACTAGATCTTGTAGACCAGGCTGGCCTCAAACTCACAGGGATCCACCTGCCTCTGCCTCATGAGAGCTGTGCTTAAAGGCGTGTGCCACCACTGCCCTGCTTAAAATCCTCACTTTTAAAATATAAAGTTAATAGAGCATTAGCATCATTTGAAGCCTTCTATGACAACATGTGCTCTTTTTTTTGTTAGCTAATTTTCATTAAAAAAACTGATTTAGAGTGGAATCAAGGATGAAAGTCTTTCTGGTAAAGAGGCTGAGGCTAAAAAAAAAAAGACTTAGGGGCATAAAGTAATCGTATGAAGTTCTATAAATACAATCAGAAAGTGTCATTCATTACTTGTTCAAATTAGCGGAGGATTCAATTTTATTTTGTTTTTTAAACAACTGTATTCCAGCAAACCACTGAGAAGCATGAAATTAAGTTGTAGTGTATTTAGTGGGTGCAAACCCCTTATTCAGAAACTTGTCTGGTCCTAACAGTAATGAGAGTGTCTGCTTTCATGAAGTCATCTGTGACTTTAGAGGGAGGTATATAGTAACGATGTCTAACTAACTTAAGAAATGATAGTCACAGGCAATTATGCTTATTATGCTCTGCATCTGGGCAGTTGTTCTGTAGTATTTCAGCCGAAATCAGAATTGGCACACGGTTTGTAACATACTGAGCATGTACACTAATACTTACTTATCAGCACAATTGAGAAAAATATGAAGATCTTTAATTCCTGCTTTTTTTTTCCATACATATTTTGTTTTATTTTTTCCATTCAAGAACATAATTAAAGAAATAAATATTTTTTTTCCTTTCTTCCCCTTCTCCCGGTCCCCTCCCACTACCTCCCCACCCCTCCTCCCTCCCCCTTCTTCCTTGAAAGAGGGCATGGTGCCCTGCCCTGTTGGAAGTCCAAGGCCCACCCCCATCCCTCCCGGCCTAGGAAGGAGTGCATTCAAAAAGACTCGGTTCTCAAAAAGATAATACATGCAGAAGAAATAGGTCCTGG
>PVIU01020346.1:0-34215 GCA_004026605.1 Ondatra zibethicus
CTTTAATCTCAGCACTCGGCAGGCAGAAACAGGCGGATCTCTGTGAGTTAGAGGCCTGGCCTTATAGTTTCTTGGTGGACAGCTTGCCTAGCATGGATGAAGCCTTAGGTTCCATCTTCAGAACTGCAAACAAAACCAATCAACCAACCAACCAACAACAACAACAAAAATACCCAAAAGGGTAAATTACAGTAGTTTGACACACGGGCTGGGGGTGTAGCTCAGTGAGAGAACAATTGCTTAGTCCTTAGGTTTGATGCCCAGCACAACAGAATGCTGGATTTTTTCTTGTCTCTTCTTTAGAAATCTTCTATAGTGGATACAAATAAAGATGATCTAAGATTGGACAAAAACAAAACAATATTTTCGTGAGTGGTATAGCCTGTCAGTAACATGACATCCAGGCCCAATGGGCACACCCTCCTTGTCTATCTTGTGTACTTGCTGCTGTGCTCTGCCCTGCACTGAGAGCAGCTCTGTCTGCCCACGGTGCTCACCCGACAGCTGTTGTTGCCAGGTGGTGCTTTAAGAGTCAGAGTATATATTGCCCACAACCAGCCCCTCCCCACTGTAATGACAGACATCTTGTGTTCTGAAAGGCTAGCGTGAATTAGCATGAAAATACAAAGTATGACAAGTGAAGTATGAGCTGGAAGTCACTGACACGAGAATCTTCTTTATTGAAGCATAAACTAGTCCATGTGGATGGAAACAGTTTGCTGAAGCATTTTATTAGGGACTGCACTATCATGCTCCCTAGGTGCTCTTTCCTATTTGCTCTGGTCTTAGAAATGATAGCCTTGCTGATTCCTAATGTAAAAGAGTACTGGCCTTTCAAATACTTGATTCACATTATGTGTAGGGAATTTGGAACCAACCCCAATCTTAGTATATTTCTCACTTTTTAAAAACCAGTCCTTCAATCACATGTAGAATCCCAAAATCAAAACATCATAATTGACAGACTTGCTTTTTTTTTTTTTTTTTAACTGCACCTGCCTGGCAACTGAGTAGCTCTTTGTATCTGTAGGAGATACTGCAGGGAAGCACAGATCAGCACCTCATTTAAGAGAAGACTCATTGCCTACCTGTGAGGACTATCTATGATCTCTTTCAGGCCCATCTCAGCTTGACCAGAGGCCATAATCACTTCCAAGTAGTTTTGCCTAATGTCTACTTCAATGGGGATGCCTGTATTGGATCATCTTTGATCCAAGGCTCTCCATTGGACTGACAGAGGCCTTGCCAAGTCAGTGTTGCAGTCTGGCATTTCCTGATACCAATGCTTATCACATGCTGTTCATTCTTAGACGTTGCCTCTTGAAATATTCTGTATTCCTACCATTATCATGGCGTCCCCTTGCTAAGAAACAAGCTTGCACAATATTGACCCATTTTGGAGGTAGTCTCCTCCTACTTACAAAATTAAGACCCCAAAACTGTGTTCCGTGTCTTTTGATGGCTATTGTCAGTGCCTTTTACCTGCCTGTGTTTGTTCATTGGGCAGCCTTACTAGCCTCAGTGTAATCATATTCAGAAGCAAGAGAGCACTATTGGACAGCAGCCTTTAGCAATAGAAGCAAGCATGTATTGCTTCTATGAAGATTCTGAAAATAAATGCTCTCCTTTATAATATTCTCAGTGTAAAGAAAGGATAATATGTAGCATGAAGGGCCAGGCTGCTTGTTGGGATTTCTGTCCTGCCCAGTTCCCCAGCCATTTAGCCCCAAAGAAAATCACGCAGAGAGTCTACATTAGGTTATAAACTGATTGGTCCATTAGCTCAGGCCTCCCATTAGCTTCTGTAGCTTAAATTAACCCATTATCCCTATCTATGTTAGCCACATGGCTCAGTACCTTTCTCAGCGGGGCAGGTCACATCCTGCTTCTTCAGTGGTCCAGGCAGGATGCCGAGAGAGCTTCCTGCTTCCCAGAATACCCCTGTTCTCCTTGCTCTGCCTCTACTTCCTGTCTGGTTGTCCCACCTATACATCCTGGCTAATGGCCAATCAGCATTTATTTAAATCATGATTGACAGAATACAGACAATTCTCCTGCACCAATAATAAAGGTAGTTTTCTGTATAATTTTGAGAATAATAAATGGCTATAGTTTGTTAAGTGTTCACTTTAGGCCGATCTTTTCAGTTACTAATTTATTTCAGGTCCTGGGGTGAACCAAGGGTACATAGCCCATAGCTCATCATAGACTGAGTGGAAAGGATAGATTCTACACTCTAGACAGAGACATCACAGCCCACTTAATACTCATGTCTCCATATTCCCTCTCACAGTTAGGCTTGTGAAGACCTTGTCAACATTGTTCCTGTGGACTTACTTCATTGTTTATTGGCATAATTGTATAATAAAGGCTAGTCATGTGATTTGTTACCTGCTTGCAATGTTGGGGAACAATTTAGACAAGCATTAGTAGATCCTTTAAAGTTAGGTTAATAAATTTAGAGTTATCCAAAAGCCAGAAACATTAAGAGGAGACTGTCATTCAGGATTGCTTAATGGTGACTCTTGTAGTGTGAACAGTGGATTGAATGAGGCCATCAGAAGAGATAAATGATGGAATTTATGGAAATGCTGGTTGTCTGATCTGTGACATGTTGGGAGCCATGCAGCCTAGTCTGTGACAAGCATATCACTATTTGTCCAATGGGTTTCCTAGGGGTAAGACACTGGTGGAAATGGACTATCACTTGGCAAGGACCAGCAGTCCACATAACAGGGTAGGAATCTGCAGAGTTTATGCAGCTTGCAACTTTTTTCTCTCTCATTATATTTATGATTCTTTGGATGGATTTAGTTTTATTTTGTCAGTCACATGTGCAATAGCTGCAATTTTCCCTGGGAATTCTGTTCTTTCTCAGATGTTTTCCCCTAAGCTTCGGCAGGACACTAATGCTTCTCAAATCTCTTACCTGGTGTTACTAACTACACACTTCTAATCCTGGAAACTTTTCTGTCTTAACAAAGACAGTTAGGTACATATGCAATAACAACTCTTGGAACATTAACCATGTCTCACAGTTCTGTAAGGGAAGGTAGGGCATGTGCGCACAGAATAGGAAACAAAAACCTCAGGTGTAAACAGAGGCTGCTTTTTCATTTATCAGGCACTAAGACCCTAATAATCACACAGAAACTGTATTAATTACAATAGTTTGGCCAATAGCTTAGGTGTATGCCTAGCTAGTTCTTACATCTTAAATTAACCAATTTCTATTAATCTGTGCATCACCATGAGGCTGTAGCCTACCGGTAAGTTTCCAGTGTTATCTTTTTACTTCAGCAGCTACATGGTGTCTCCTTGATTCCAGCTACTCTCTCTATATTTCTCATCCAGCCTGGCTATATTCTGCCCTGCAATAGGCAAAAGCAGCTTTATTCATTAACCAATAAGGGCAACACATCCACATCATCTCCCCTTTTCTGTCTAAATAAAAGTAATGTTTTAATTTAACATAGTAAAATTTCATGTAACAAAACAGGCATCAAGTAACAATTACACATATAATATTTAGGCTATTTGTATCTGGAAAGTTTCATATCTAATTCATCTTTTATGATAATTAAGGAAAATTATAAATATAACTATCTGTCTTCAACTCTGCAAAGCCTCTAGAAGGATATAATATTACCTAAGTAAACAGGAAGTGCATTGTAAGCAACTTCCAAAACTTTAGAATAGACAGCGACATCTCGCTGCCTGGACAGTCATCCAAAGTTCTTCTGTAATGCTGGGGCATCCATCTTCAGCCCATAGGCCCACAGTATCAGGTAGAGTTTTCCATGAAGCAGGAAATTTGAAAGACTTTTTCATATATATTGGTAGTTTGTCAGTCACTTTTTTCTGTGTCCTGCAATATGTCTGGTAGACTTTTTCATGAAACAGGAACCCTGAAGGACTGTCTCACCTTTAGGCAAGTTAAGCAGTCATTTCTGTGGGTCCTCCATGTCCAGTACATGCAGTATACTATTAATCAATCCAGGCAGGAGCAATTTCTTGCCCAAAGGGCTGGCAAGGAGCCTCTTCAATGCCCATCTTCCTCTTGAAGTAATTGGTGCTTCCAGGAGCAGATGTGTCTCAATATTGAGAAAAGCCAATAAAAAAAGAAAACAAACTATCTTTTTTCATTATACATACCAATCCAAGTTCCCACTCCTCCCATCCCCTTCATATGCTCCCCCATTCTCATACACTCCTTAGGGAGGGTAAGTTACATTGCTTTGGGGAAGGTCTAAGGCCCTCCCTACAATATTTAGGTTAAGAAAGGTATTCACCAAAAGAGAATAAGTTCCCCCCAAAGCCAATACAAGCAGTAGGGATAAATCCTGGTGCCACTGCCAGTGGCCCCTCAGTCTGCCCCAGCCATGCAACTGTCAACCACATTCAGAGGGACTAGTTTAGTCCTATGCTTGTTCCTTCCCAGTTTGGCTGGTGTTGGTGAGCTCCCATTAGCTCAGGTAGACTGTTTCAGTAGGTGTTACCCATCATGGTCTTGATCTTTTTGCTCATATTCTCATTCCTCCCACTCCAATGCAGGTCTCTGCAATGACATCTTGAATTTTCCATGCAAATGGATAGAACTAGTAAACACTATCCTGAGTGAGGTAACCCAGACCTTAAAAGATGAATATGGTATGTACTCACTCATAAGTGGATACTAGCTATAAACAAAGGATATTGAGCCTATAGTTCATGATCCTAGAGAAGCTAAGTAATAAGGTGAACCCTAAGAAAAACCTATATAGATTCACTTGAAAAGTCAAAATAGACAAGATTGCCTGACAAAATTTGGAGTGTAGGGGTGGGGGGGAGAAGGGGAAAAGGATGAGATGGGCAGGGGCAAGAAGAACTTGAGGGAACAGAATAGTTGATATGGAGGAAGAACAGAGATGAGAGCAAGGAAAGAGATGTCTTGATTGAGTGGACCGTTGTGGGGTTAGTAAGAAACCCGGCTCTAGAGAAATTCCCAGGAACCCACAAGGATGACCCCAGCTAAGACCCTAAACAATAGAGGAGAGGAGGCCTGAACTGACCTTGTCTTGTATTCAGACTGATGAATATCTTAAATATCACCATAGAACCTTCATCCAGCTGCTGATTGAAACAGAGGCCTAAGTTCTTAAAACATTTTAAATGCTATATTCTGTAGGTCTTTGAATTGCTGAATATTGTCTCTCTAACTGAAATATATCTCTGTATATCTAGAAAACTTAACTAATATGACTAAAAGTTTGACTATTATAAATGACTATTAACCTGTATTTCTTAATTATACATTGCATTTTCAAATGAGCTATACAAACACAATACCTTAAACAAGAACAGAAATACATATAAACAGTGTAGCAAATTGACCTTAAATTTGTATCAATAGACCAAGATCCATACCAATGCAAAGTATTCAACTCTATTGAATATCATATCCTTCTTATTATTGTTTTTTAGAAAGGGATTTACTGTGACCATTAACCACTTGTAATCAACCCCCTTTAATGAAAACAAACGTTTATAAGTGATCATTTTGGAAATTTGGGCATAGTTTTCTCCAAACTGCTTCCTGCTGTTTATTGGGCAAAGTATTTTCAGAGTTCATGGAGACCTTTCAGGAGGTCTTGTTCTATCAAATCACATTAGCCTGGAAGAAATCCATGGGTTCTCATTTTCTGTGAAAACAAAAGCAGAAACTCTTTTTCAACTTATACTTAGATTCAAATTTTGAAGTCAAGATACCTTTAAAATATATATGTTGGTTTAACTTAGCAGTCCATACAATGAAATGTCTCTCTGTACTTGGTTCATTCACAGTCAAAAAATTCAAAGAAAGCACAATAATGTATATAATCCAGACTCTCGGTGTATATTCCATCATGTGGCTTATTTTTCTTTCCTCCTTTAATCTGTGACTGTACTCTTTTATAATACTTGTACTCTCTCTAAAGACTTTGTTTTATTTTTTAAAACAATTTACTTCTTTTTATAACTGTCCATAATCTTTTTTCTCTCTCCCAAGCCTACATACATTTTTAAACATACTGTGACCCATTCAGAGGTTTGTTTTTATCTGAATCTGTCTTTATTGAATAGCTGTAATCAGTTTCATACCAGAAGTGCCTTTTTTAAAAAATGCTAAGTGGATTTGGCTAGGACCAACTCTCCAGCCCTGCCTGTTGGCTCTGCCTCATCCGGTATGCTGCAGGTATGTTCACCTTCTCTGCTAGCCATGCTCACTGTCCCACATCCAGGACACAGTGGGTCTATGTCACCGTTAAGTTAGCTTTTGTATCTTAAATTAACCCATTTCCATTAATTTATGTATTACCACAAGGCTGTGGCCTACCAGTAAGTTTTTGGCAGCATCTTTCTCCTTTGGCAGCTACATGACTCTGTCTACTCGCTCTTTATATCTCTTCCAGCCTGGGTATATTCTGCTCTGCCATAGGTCAAAGGAGCTTTATTCATTAACCAATAAGAGCAACACATATACAGAAGGACATCCCACATCATCAGGAATACACATAGTGCCAACTGTTGAGAGTAAGTTCCCAGGACACCAAGTATATGCAATCAGTTAAAGGATGTAGTATAATCCAATGAGAAAAAATGCATTGTAAAATATGGGATGAACAGATTCCTCTCTGCCATACACAGGAACTTATATTGGTGGAAGAAGTATGATATAGTGGGATATAAAGAGTGCCTTATCAAAGTCTGCCTTTTAGAGAGATTGAGACATGGGACCCTCGGGTAGAGAAGGCAACTGTATAAATGCATATCTTGCATCTTACAGATGTGAAAGAATTGTTTGGGTTTAAATATTGTTGTCTTTAAAGCATTGTACCCATGTCTATTATTTTTAAACATTGTTACCATAAGTAGCCGCTAGCTGACATAAGTGCTGCAAGGACAAGATGTATCTGGCTTGCTATTAGTTAATCCTGCAAAACACTGACCGCTATGTCTAGAATAAGATCAAGTAAGGGGTGGGAAAGTGTATATTTGGGGAAGCATAAAGGGAACAATGAGGGTTTTCATAATGATTATGATATATTCCTTTAAATATGATGTATTTATTAAAAGCCAAAAATAGAAGCTAATAATGAAGTTGTTCATGTAAGCCTGGTAGAAAAAAACAACAACATTAAAGTATAAATAAAGATGGTCTGAGCTATTCAGGTCTGCTTGAGTGCAACCTCCTTGGTGGTCAGAAATTTTTTTTTTTGTACCAGTCCCCTTCCCCACCTCAGGGCCTGAACCCTAGCCAAGGCTGGACTGTGGTAGAGGCAACAGATTTGGGGAGAAAAATATATTTGAAAGGGAAATGTTCACCAGGTCTACATCCTGGACCAAGACCTGCAGGTGCCTTAGGAATGCTGAGAGCAGGAGCAATAGTCTTCTCCAAGAAAGAGCACACCAATTGGTCATTCAATATCAATGGTCAGCCTGAAAACAAAACAGATATACAAGTAAGAGTATGCAGTTTGAACAGATTGTATTCATATATTGCATGTATATATATATACATATATATGTATATATAAATACACATACACACACTTAAACATTGTGTGAATTCACACACACACATACACATCTAACAACAACTAAAGAAAAAGAGGCCAAAAATTGAAACAGAAAAATGAAACTACATGGGAGGTATTGGAAAGAGAAAAAGGGAAGGGAAATGATGTAATTATAATCTTAAAAATAAAATATGCAAACTTTAGACTTAAGAAAAAGTTTAAACAAAGCTTTTTAGTATTAGCATCATGATCCACTTGTGTCATTGGTCTGGCTAGTACATCCATATTTCAGTTCATAAAGGTGAGCTATTTTAAAAAAGGAAATGGTTAAAGATTATTTTCCCCAAGTGTATGTGATTTATTAAGAGAGGAATGGGCAAAGAGTGGTGAGAAAGAACCAGATTGTAGACCTCAATGCAGTGAAAAGCATTTGGGGTAACTTAATTTGGGAAGTTTCTACATTCGTGATATTATTGAAAAAGACTATATTTTTTAGCCAAAAGAAAAAATCTAAATAGAGCCCATTATCATCCAGCTTTATGTTCTTCTTCAGTGCAATCATCATAATCTCATCCTTTGAGGGAGAATTACAGATGTCTGGAGCTGTCACTTGAATAGGAGGAGGAGGACATGGTGCTCGATAAATTCCTCAAAGCATTGTGCAAGCTCACCCCAAAAATAGGTTCTTTAAAAATAAATAAAAATTAAAAAAAGCAAGCCAACAAATAAAAACTTGTATTTATGCAAATCCTATATGGGATTTATGCAAATTCTGTAGACTTTGATGGCCAGAGGAAATATTTCAACAGAAAGCAGAGAGTTGAGTATGTCGCTCAAGCAATACAGGTAATTGTACAAAAATGAGGGAACCAAGATGTACTTTTCCCAAGCACACATTCACAAATCCTATTGCATCTGCTTCAGACCTAGTCAAGCAAAGTGCGCCATTCTGGAAATTGTTGCTGAGTGCGAATTTTGCAGAGGTCACAGCAGAGATTCTGAAGTTGTGTGGAGTTGAGGTGGCAGGGTCGCAAGAATTAGCTCTGTGAAAGCCATTTGTTAGAGGCTGTGGAGTAGATGACGTCAATTTCAGGAGGCAGAAAGAAGTGCCTGACTCTGATCTTACTTGGCAAAACCTCGAGATCATGAACGAAACTTCTCCGAACTGGCTTGCATTTCTAGGACTCTATCTTGTCCTCATGTTAGAATAAAGGAGGAAATGATCAATGATCATAAAGTTTTAGTTCCTCAAGTCTAAATATTTTTCTAAAAAGTATTCATTACACACACATACATACACATCAGAGAATAATAATGAAATACTAAATATTTTTACAGACTTCAGTTCTTGGCTGAAATCTCAGTTTGACTTTCTCATATCTTTCTAAACAAGAAAGATTTTCTCAAAGGTAAATCTAGCCATGGCACTCACTATTTAAATATCCAGTTGTCTCTTCTCTAATTGTTTAACTAATTAACTAATTCTATATTTAAAAAAATCCATACAAAGAATTGGTTTCTTAAAGTGACAAAAACTTAAAAAAAAAGAAACCATTTTCTGAGGGCTTAGAACTGCGGTAGGGATAACACAGCTATGCAGTCTGGCATGAGGATGCACTGCAGTGTTGTGAAGGCTTGCCTGAGGCAGGAGGATCCACTTTTTTTAAAAAAAAATATGTTCCATTTATTGAGGATAATTATAAATGAATTGTTTCATGACATTGGAGCCTACTCTTTGAAGGGTCAAAGACTTTGATATTTCTAATTTTATTTACTTTTTATTTAGTTTGTTTTCAATTCATCCAACAGAAGTTTCCATTTCCCTCTACTCCTCTAATTTCCCACTCTCCTACCCTAGATCCACTCCTCCTCCTGTTTCCCTTCAGGAAAGAGCAGCCTCGCCAAATATCCATTGAAGGCAACATAACAAGATACCGACCCTCGTATCAAGACTGGCTGAGGCAACCCAGTAGGAGGAAAAGTGTCACAAGAGCAGAAATAAGAGTCAGAGACACCCCGTCTCCTGCTGTTAGGATTCCCATATAAACACCAAGCTAACAACCATAACATATGTGCCGAGGACCTGTGCACAATCATGCAGGCTCTGTGGTTGCCGCTTCAGTCTCTGTGAGCCCTTTTGAGCCCTGCTTAGATGATTCTGCTGCCTTATTCTCCTGGTGAGGACCCACCTTTTAGGAGGTTCACTTCCGTGTTTGTCAAGGTGTTGATAACAAACAGGTTTTTCCCACCATATTCTCTGAGCATTCAGACAACAAGGTGACTAGCACACCTCAGAGTAAATGAGTCAAAAAAGCAAGGCAAAATTGTTCACAGATGTTTATAACCTATTCTCAGAACTTTCTTCACTGGTCATATTAGGAAGCACTGATTAATTATTGCAGATGTCCACATGACATAATAGGATGCAAGGATCATTGGGCAATATCTTAGAATTTAGCTGTCATGGTTGAATTTCATTTACTCTGAAACAAACTCCAAAGTCTTAGACACCTATCACAAGAGATTTGGGTCTCATATCATTGCTTATACTTTCAGCTCTATCTTGCCACTCTATGAATCTGTTGTATCCACAGCAACAAAACTTTGCTTTAATAATTCTAATGTGCCATATTGTTTTCATTCTTTTCCTTGATCTTAAGTCTGAATCATCTTTTCCATTCTTTAGTTGAATTTATTACGTATTCCATTTTCTGAAATGTGTCTTTGACCTCATAATCATAGATTAATATGCCATAGAATCTTACTGTCTTCACTTTCATTTATGTGTATGTGTTTGTGTGCCGGGTTGTATATGCCATGTGTGTGTAGCTACTCACAGAGGCCAGGAGAGGGCATGGGACCCCTTGAAGATAGAGTTACAGGCATTTGTGAATCACCTTGTGTGTTTTCTGGGAACCAAACTCAGGAACCCTGGAAGGGTGTTAGGTGCTCTTACTCACTGTGATCTCTCTACCCCTAATATTGCTCTTTATATATCATAAAATTTAAAAAATATATGATATTATATCACTCATGGGGTTGATTTACTGTGAGATAATGTTGCCCTTTTTTTTTTTTCAAAACATTGTTTCTCTGTAGCTTTGGGGCCTGTCATGGAACTAGCTTTTGTAGACCATGCCAGCCTGGAACTCAGAGAGATCTGTCTGCCTCTGCCTTCTGAGTGCTGGGATTAAAGGCATGCATGCACTACCACTGCCCAGATAATATAGATAATTTTTTGAGTCCAGAAATATACATCCTAAATTTCACTTCAATTGTTAGTGATAAACTAGTAAAATTGACTTTTATTTTTCATGATTACAAGTCAATACTATGGCATTCAGTAAATGCATAAATTTTAATTAAAATTTTTCTCCCAAGTTATATTTTTCAAAGCTACGAGATTATAATACTCTTATTAAAATAAGCCAACACAAACATTGCATATATTTAAACTAAGTATCACCCATACATTATTCTCCATTTCTCAGTTCAAAGATGAATGACTTACCATATGGAAAATGTAATATTATTAATGAAGTGTGTGAAACAAAGATAACCAGACAGGTCAGCAAACTGCAGGTGCCTTTAGTTGCCAAGCCATCGTGCCAGCACTGGGACAGCTACTTTTTCTCACACATTTCATTTGCTTGGTGACGACATGTCATTGCATGAAAATTTAGTGTATTAATATATAAAGGTAATTTGAAAATAATTTCTCTTGTGAACAATTTCATGCACAACTATATATGAGTAAAGCTTAAATTAAAAAGTGTAAAATACTTTAAGAAGATTATTACTTCTTAACATTTATTTTACTTACTGTTCTCTTTCTGTAGGTACATTTTACATATTCTTGTGATCTTTGTTAATTGCTTGATGTTTCAACTCTACATTTTGATTTACTTTATAAAAATCTAATTTGATTTGTGTCATCTACTATCATCCCTAGTAAACAGGAAATATTTATTGACTATGGTCTATGGAATTGGTTAATTATCCTTAGATGTTGAAGAATATACATTTCTACTTATCTCATGGTATGTCCTGGAGTATGGCCTATTCTATGAGATATTGTTTTCATGAACAGAATATAAACACAGCCTGTCTTAGCTAGTTTTCTATTGCTATGAAAAGATACCATGACCAAGGCAACTTGTAAAAGAAACAGTTTACTTGGGGCTTACAGTTTCATAAATGAGTCCATGACCATCACTGTAGGGAACATGACAGCAGGTAGGCAGGGTACTGCAGCAATAGCTCAGAGCTTACATCATGATCCACAAGCAGGAGGCAGAGACAAAGCTAACTGGGAATATCACTGGCTTTCAAAACCCCTTAGCCCACATGCCCAGTGACATGCCTCCTCCAACAAGACCACACCTCCTAATACTTTCCAAAGATTTCCATTAGTTGGAGACCAAGTACTCAAATATATGAGCCTATGGGGGCCATGCTCATTCAGACACAGTCTAATAATGGTGTGTCCTAGATGTGCAAGGCTGTGTATATATTTTATTGATGTATATACCTGCATGCACACACATACTAGTCAGAGTTATTGTGATCTATGGCTAATAAACAATTCATTTATTTTTTGGTAACTTTTACTAATGCATTTCTATTCATTTATTACTTATTCATTAAGATTATATGTTCATTTATCAAGACTTAGGCCTAGGAAAAAGCATATGTCAGTAAAGATAATTATCTGTGGTCTATTGAAAACGTCATAGACAATATAAGAGGGTGTTGAGTGAATACTCATGCTGGTTTCTCAGCTGTGGGATTCATTGTAGACAGCAGTCAGGAAATAATCCTGTCACTTTTCAAACTTGGGTGATGATACATCTATGTGAGAATCAAAATGCTAACAAGAGATATGCTTTTGCCAACATCACCCAGTATTCCTTCCACCCTTAATTACATGAGACGAGAGTCCATTCAAACATGTAGTTTAAATGAGAAAATTTCTTTGTCAAAAGTTAGGGACCAGTAGGCTTGCCATGTTTGTCCCCTGAGAGAAAATGAAAGTAGGAAGTCTCCTAGAAAACCAGGCTAGAAATAATTTTAATGTCTCTGGTGTCTGGGAGATGCTCTATCTGGTGCATGATTGATTTTAAAAACAACAAAACAACAACAATGACAAACTAATGAAAATCTGTGAAGGTGCTTTTAAGCTGGGAAGCAGATCTTTTCCCGGAACACATAATGGTAGGTCAAATAGATACCATCCAGGCAAGAAGGGCTTGTCCTATGATGAAAAATATGTATTATGTTTCTTGGGATCTAATAATGGGGCCATATGAGACAGAACTGTGAGAAGTGATGACCACCATTTGGACAGGATGACTCGAGGGTTATCTAGTGAGCTCAGCAAAATGTGGCAAAAGGAAGAACACTGAGGGACATTAAGAGTCCTGCGCTACAGGGCATCACACAGAACTCTGTGTACAAGTTCCCGGAAGTGCCTGAGATGCACAGAGAGGGAAAACAAATGCAAAGCAACCAGAATGATTTGGGTAGCAGCCACTATAGGAGTCATTATCCATAGGACACTTGGACAGCTACTCACTTTCCTCTGGTCCTTAGCTTTTTTCTCATGCTATACAGAGAAACAGAGTATTCAAAGAGCAAACGTTCCAGTGAAGAAAGAGACAAGCAGTGACAACTTCATGATTCATCCATTTCAAGTCAACCTGGAGGAGAGAGGATGAAAGTGAAGAAGATCTTGTGACTTTTATGTCAGATTTGAATAGGATCTTTTATTACCTTCAAAAAGAATGAAATGTCATATAACATTCCATCATTCCAAGAAATAAACTGATTAAAGGAGAAATTGGACAAAGTAGCTAAGAACTTTGAAACCTTGCCTGTCTTTCATTTCTTTCTGGTCTAAACTAAGAGGAAAGTGGAAAACATCCCCTGTTACACAGTTGGCAAGTGCAGTAAAAGAGACCTTCCGATGTGAGTGTAGGCTAAACCTATGGAGCATGACATTACAATTATTTTATTTCTGTGAAACTCCCTCTTTGACTTTCAAATCTCTGCAGTTTTCTCACCCCTTGTAATAACTAATACGTCACCCCCACTATGTGCCAACCAAGAAATCACCCCCACTATGTGCTAAGAGCAGTTCTAAATGCTCCTGTGTTTACTAACTCCTAATCCTCACAATAACTTCATGATGTGTAGGAATTGATAATATTCTGAACTTTACGGAGAAATAAACTGCACAGCATAGGAAAACAATCTGATGTAAACCATGTAACTTGTGACAATTTGGAATTTATACTCAAGCAGCTTGGTTCTGGGCACATGATCCTATCGACATTATATGTTATACTTAAAGGTAAAGTTTTTGTATCTAACTTTATTTATTTATTTAATTTTCATAAAATTTGGACACACGGAACATACTACTTACTGGGGTTTAAAAATTTCTCATCTTTTCCTTTCTGCTGCTCAAACTTCGTTAGGATTTGAAGAGAGAAAAAGACATGATAACAGCTCACTCCCACAACTATCATCCCTTGCTCAGGGTACAGAGTGCCGGAACAGGCTGCCAAAGATACTGAAGAGCTTTAAAATGATTTGTCCCTCTGACGGAATTTGCTTCCAGGTGTGATTGTGCTGACTTCTGCCTTGATAATGGCTTAGAGGAGTTCAAGGGTAGAGGATAGGTAGATTAAAAAGACTATTGTAAATTGATGGTTGCTCCAACATGCTAATAGAAATGAGAAAAATATAGAGAATATAATAGACAGACAGATGATAGACAAATTATTTATATATATGAATATCTGACAAGATAAAAGTAGGTCAAACTTACATCTTGAAAATTGGAATGACAAAATTTATTTTTTTATTAAAACTGTAAGAATATCTCATGGAATAATGATTAAATTCTATAATTCATAGCAGACACTTGTCAAGATGTAATGTAATGGTTTAAAATGTTTTCTCATGCAAGAACAATTCATATTTTAATACCCTGGCCGTTCTGGGAAAATCTGTGCAGTCCATGCTCCCCTACAGCCTTGCCTGTGAAGCATCAATGCTTTCCTCATAATATCTCAAGTATCCTGTGTCAGAATCTGGAAAAGAACTTGGCATAGTCCATGGAATTCAATTGGTCTCAATGCTATCCATCTTTTACAAGAACATGTTTTTAACTCTCTGACAATGGTACTGCCTGTCATCCTTTAATTTTAGAGGACACAGAAGACACATCTTCCCCTCAGAACATGCTAATATGCCACAGGGTGAGTTTGTCCCTCTCATGTTGACACAAAGCTTCTGAAGCCATGGACAACACTCTTTCAAGGTTATAAAGACAGGATCATCAGTTCCTGAGACACTTTGCCTCAGTATGAATGAGATAATCAGATAACTGGAAAAAATTGTACATTAAATGAAGTGAAATATTTAATGAAATAGGTTTAGAAGCTAACTTATCAAAGGAAAAGATTATCTTTACCCAGTCATGGCCTTGAACAGAACTTTGGCATTCTGGGAAATTTTCCACATTTTTTTCATATTCTTTTATTTTTTTCATTCAAAAAATTTACATTTCCTCCCCTTCTCCCAGTCCCCTCCTGCTCCTCCTGCCCCTCTTCCCTTCCCCTGTTTCCTTAAAAGAGGGCATGGTACCCTGCCCTGTAGGAAGTCCAAGGCCCTCCCCCTTCCATCCTGGCCTAGGAAGGTGTGCATCCAAATAGACTAGGTTCTCAAAAAGATAATACATGCAGAAGAGATAGGTCCTAGTGTCGTTATTGATGGCTTCTCAGTCTGCCCCCATTGGCAGCCACCTTCAGAGAGTCCAGTTTCATCATAAGCTCGTTCAGTCCCAGTTCAACTGGATTTGGTGAGCTCCCATTAGATCAGGCACACTGTCTCAGTGGGTGGACCAGCCCCTCACAGTCCTAACTTCCTTGCTCATCTTCTCCCACCTTCTGCTCTTCGACTGGACTTTGGGAGCTCAGTCCATTGCTCTGATGTGAATGTGGGTCTCTGTCTCTATCTCCATGCATCGGACGAAATTTCTATGGTGATGATCAAGATATTCATCAATGTGACTATGGGACAAGGCTAGTTCAGGCACCCTCTCCTCTGCTGCCCAAGTACCTAGCTGGGGACATCCCCGTGGACACCTGGGATCCCCTCTAGAGCCAAGTATCTTGCCAATCCTAAAATGACTCCCTTAATGTAGATATCTTATTCCCTTCTCCAATATCCACCTTTCCTCCATCTCCACCCTCCCACTCCCCCAAGCTCTCCCCAGTCCTTCCCTTCTCCCTCCTCCTTCCACCTCTCCCCTTCCCCCACCCCCTCTACTCCCTCCTCTATCCTCTCCCCCATACTTCCAACTTTTGCCTGGCAATCTTGTTTGCCAACAATATACAAATGGGGCCTCCTGAAACTGAGAAGCTTCTGTAAAGCAAAAGACACAGTCATTAAGACAAAAAGACATCCTTCTGAATGGGAGAAGATCTTCACTAACCCCACATCAGACAAAGGTCTGATCTCCAAAATATACAAAGGACTCAAGAAACTAGACATTAAAATTCTAAATACCCCAATTAAAAAATGGTGTAATGATCTGAACAGAGAATTCTCAACAGAAGAAGTTTGAATGGCCAAAAGATACTTAAGGTCATGTTCACCTTCCTTAGCCATCAGGTAAATGCAAATCAAAACAATGTTGAGATACCATCTTACACCTGTCAGAATGGCTAAAATCAAAAACACCAACGATTGCCTATGCTGGAGAGGATGTGGAGTAAGGGGAACTCTCATCCACTGCTGGTGGGAATGCAAACTTGTGCAACCTCTTTGAAAATCAGTGTGCCGGTTTCTCAGGAAATTGGGAATCAACCTACCTCAGGACACAATTTTTTTTTTAATTTTTACAATATATTTTGTTCATATTCTTTTCCCTCCCCAAACACCTCCCATCTTTTTTCCACATTTTTACATACCCAACTTCATGGTCTCCCCCACCACAGGAAACCCCCACCAAAAGAACTAAACATAATCTAACAAGATAAAACAATGTTCAAAGAAAACAAAAGACACACACACACAAAAGAATCTGTTTTGTGCTGACTCACTACTTTTGATCACATGCGCGCACACACACACACACACACACACACACACACACAAAGGAGTCTGTTTTGTGCTGGCTCACTAGTTTTGATCACATGCACACATACACACACACACACACACACACACACACACACACGAATCTGGTTTGTGCTGGCTCACTACTTATGATCGATCATTGGGCTTGCCCTGGAACATAGTTGATGACACTCCATTGGAGAAAACTGATTTTTCCTCTCCCAACAGATATCAATTGCAAATAATTTCTTGGTTAGGGTTGGGACTTTATGTACACTTCTGCTTCTCAGTGCTGGGATTTTATATTATATCTAGTTTTGGTTCCCTTCCCTTGGATATAAAACTTGTGACTTGAAGTCAAATCAACATGTCTTTTCTTTCCAGTTTGTATCTATCTGAAATGCATTATATTTTGAAGACAACTCTTGTTTCTTTCATATATATTTTTCAAATACCTTTGACTGACAAGAAGCAATGCAATATTTAAGTTGTTGCACAAACTTTGTCTATATATCAAAATAGTGACTTTGCAGTTATTGCATACCTTCAGAAAATCAGTTTAGTTTGTGAAATGTATGACACACAAGCTAATTTTTAGGTGCAAATGAGTAGTATGTTGAAGCACAAACATGGAAACAAACATTCTTAGGTTGAGAGCTATATAAATGTGAAGGAAAAAAGGTCAAAACTTTCACTTAATGAAAAACATCATGAGGGTGGGACTGATTATAGCTACGAGTTCTTTGGTGAAGGTAGATGCTAATGTTTTTTCTAACCAGAAAGTTGATGTCTTCAGCTACTGTGGTTGGTTTCATTATAACCATTTACCAACTCTCTTTTGAGGGGAAGCCAACTTTATCTTTGGCTTGTAATTCTTGCAAGGTCTATTTAACTTCTTTTCTTTAATCTGGCATTCCTAATTACTTCACATTGGGTTGCAAAGTTTAGGCCCTGGAATTTTCACGCCAGTGCTTTGTCATCAGTATTGCTCAGACATTTCTGCTTGCAGCCTGTAGGGCCTGAAGTGGTAACACAGCCAGAATTAAAATATGACAAAGGAAAGTAAGTCTCTAGTCTTAATGGGGCAAACAGGAACAAGCTCTACCCTTGAGCCCCACCACTTCTATTTGATCAGCCTTTAACAGTTTCTTTCATTTGCTATATATACTTTAGTTCATAGCTAGTGTTCTTAATTACTTATCTGATAGAGTTGGTTGGTAGGAATGTAAATATGAGATGCTATTTAATTTGGATAAAGGTAATTGTTCTGTGGAAAAGCCTTTAAGTCCCTCTCCAACCGGTGTGCTCTCTGCAAACCTCCATTGTATAAGGTAGTCACTTTCTGTCTTCGGTGTTTCTAACAACCATTGTGATGAAATGCAGAATCTAACTCAGTAGGTTGGGAAACCTCAAATTCTGGCTTTTTAGGTGCTTTTTCAGAGCCACATTTTGACCAATAATGCTGAAATGAAGAGAAAGCTAAGAGTACCCTAAAATATTACTATAATGTGCTAACTATATTAATTCATAGGATAGTTCTGGAAAGTATCTAGCACTATCCCAAGATTATAGAAAAATAAATAGCCACACACTTACCATACAGAATAACAAACTGATCTCCTTATTCAATAAGATTTTGAAATTCCTAAACCTCTGAGGATTTAAGTTTCCATTTTATAAAAGGAGGATAAAAATATCTGCCTTGCAGGGCTCTCAGAAGGATCTGAAAAGAATCTGAGTCACTAACTCCAGTGCCTGCAATTAAAACATCTATAGCTATTTTATGATAATTCATATTTAGCAATATATATTACTAACAAAACAATGAGAAATTTTAAGTGCTTATATTTCTATTTAGTTGTGGTCATAGATATGTTATAATTTGAATTATGTATGTAATGAACAAATTTGCATTTTGTTGATCTTATTCCTTAAGATATTTAGTCATATATCCTTTCTTATATGAATCTTGATAATAACCACTAATTGCAAATTATTAATGTTCAGACTTATATTTTCATTAATCAGTGTTGGGGCATACTGAGTGCATTTTTTGTCTCAGCATGGAAAAGTACAAATCAAATTGTAAACCATTGTATGTAATCATTTAGTCATAGTGAGGTTACTAATTAGCATATGTTGAAATGGGAAGATTATCAGTGTATAATGCATTCATTCATGTTAATAGCTCTTTATTTAATCTTATACAACAATATTAACATCTCTCTGGAAATCAAAAGAATAAAAGAATAAGCTGGGTGCTTTTGATAAAGGCTTTATGCATTTAGATGTATGAATAACCTACAATAACATTACAAACCCTTTATTTTAAAGAAAATGATACAGTGAAAAACACTAATATTCATAAAAAGTAAAACCTACTATTTAAATGTAATGTGCATTTCAGCATGTAAAAAGATTTACACACTAATGATTAGAGAGTACAGTCAACTTCAATGACAACTACAAATGTCCAATTAGCGTACAAAAGGTTAATTCTCATAAGTCAGTTATAGAACTATAAATTAAAACTACATTAAGATCTATGTTTCCCAAGCAAGAACCACAGAAAACAAATCACAACAAACGCTGACAAGGATGTGGGCAAAAAGGAATTCTTTTTGGGAATGTACACTAGTCCAGCCATTATGAAATCCATGTGGAGTTTCCTCAAAACATTAAAATTAATTCTACCATATGTTACTGCTATCCCATTCCTGAGTATTTGACAAAAGACTAAAAATCAGCATATGATAGAGATACTTGTACAGCATTCACAATAGCTGAATTATAAAACCAACCAAGGAGTCAGAAGCTTACGAGTCCAACAACAGAGAAATGGATAAATAAAATGTGCTATGTACACAATGGATTTGTTCAGTCATGAAGAAGAAATGATGTCTTTCTAAGGGAAGTTTATGCTAACTTGGGATAATCTTATTAAACCTTAAGCCTTAGAAAGACAAGTACTGTGATGTATGTTTTCTTGCTTAGAAGGTTCCAAGATTCTGTACAACTCAGAAAAAGCAAATGGCATCAGTGGGAGGAGGGAACATGCTCAATGCACATTTTATATCTTGTATATATTATATGAAAATGTCCTTATGCAACACAGCATCCTGTATAATGATTAGACACACTGGAAATGTAAAAATAAAGAATTTTAAAGTAGAAATCATAGTCCCAGATTTACAATAACTCTGACTGACAAGTGAGTCTGAAACTCATATTTTAAGTACTGAGTGGAGTGTGGAAATGAAAAACTCAGGCTGGTGTGATGACTCAGTAGGCAAAACACAGTGGCAGCCAAGCCTGACGATCTGAGCAAAATCCATGGGATTCACGTTGTCCTCTGACCTCCACACGTGTGCTGTACCATGTACATGCCCACTTAATTCCCTACCCCAGTAAGCAAATAAGTGTTAAAATAATAAATTAAAATCTATCACTTATAATACACAATCACTTAGAAAGTCCTGGTGGCAATAGTCTGGAATATCAGCATTTGGGAGGCGAGACAACAGGGTTTTTAGTTCAAATATAACTTGGGCTACATGGTACAAACTTCTAAAAAAAGTTCTGAACAAATCAGTGAACCCCAAGAAGTTTACTTGGCTTACAGGTCTGGATATGTAAGATCAAAGAGCTGCCTCTGGTGATAGCCTTCTTGCTGGCAGCGACCTCTGGAAGTACCATGACAACAGAGGTAAGATAGAGATATGGAAAGTTGGCAGATTAGCTCAGCAGCTAGGATTTTCAGAATCTGGCTTTAGTTTCAATCATATTTCTTTATCCGTCCTAATTTTCAAAGAGCTGTGTTCCAAAAGCTGTATATATTCTGGGCTTTCCTAAAATAAAATAGTTTAAGTCAAGTATATTCTAGTAAAAATATTTTTATTGCATTTATTTATTCACCCTGTGTTTGTGTGTGTGTGTGCGCATGCGTGTGTGTGCATGTGTGTGTATGTGTGCCCACATTTTGAAGTATTGGGTAGCAGTTCCCAATGAGACAAAAATGTTCATTTTGGAAAAACTCTTATTAAGGCACAGGAGATTCTAGAGGAGGTGAAACATTCTATTTTTTAGCAAGTACCTTTATCTTAGGAAGCAAACAACTTAAAGACGTCAGGAGGTCCCTAAAACTGACAGGATCCACTGAGTCTATCTTGTGCACTAAGGACTGTTGAGATTCACTTTCTGGCAAGACAAGCCTTCTGAAAAAAAGCAGAGACCAGCTAAGCTGCCTGAAAGAGGCTCAGACCAGTTGTGTTCCCCAGAAGGATGTTTCCAACCTGTTGAGCTCCTTCAAGTTGTGTGGTGTGCTCCAAATTTCCCTCTTTTGTAAGGTGTCATCTATGTTGGGGTGACTTTTGATGTACCGCTTTCTTTCAGTCATTTCTGCTCATTTAAGTAGCCCCCATAAACTCATTATTTGACCAAATTGTACATTAGCAGTTAGAATGCATGGTTTCCTATTTCAGTGTATTCTTGTTTCCCCAGGAAGAGTGCCATGGAACAGGAGGTCAGAGAACAATTTCCAGAAATTAGTTTTCTCTTCCCACCATCTGGGTCCCATGAACTCAGGTCACCAGTCCAAAGAGTGGCACCGTTAGCTGATGAACCATCTCACTGGCCCAGTACTTTTTCTTAATAAGAACTTTATTTCTGGTAGATATCATTAGCTTAACAAACCACAAACCACTTTATTAGCATACTTATAACTGTTGCCCAGGTTCTCTACCTTCTTTCTCCAGGTTTGTCTCTTAGTTTCCAAGTGAGAATAAGCAATGAACGATATGCAAGCAGTTCTGAGTCCTTCCTCCCAGACCACATGATTTCCACAGTTAGGATGGATAAGGAAGTGTGGGAGTAGGAACATGCCTGGTATATCTTCTGCCGTTGAACTCCACTGTGATGTGAAAAGCAATCACAAAGATATTCTTAGAGAGGGCCTTTCTCAGTGTTATGGGAATGTTTCTGGGAGACCAAATGGATGACTAGTCAGACATGAACGAACGCTGGTGACAATGGCAGTGCGGAGAAAGATGAAGCCAGGTTTGTTTCATGAAAGGAAATTGCAGAAACTAGCATTTCTGCAATGAAAGATGAAAGAGAAAGAGAGAAAGAAAGAAAGAGAGAGAGATGGAGAGAGGGAGGGCGGGAGGGAGGAACGTAGGAAGGATAGAAGAAAGCAAAGAAACTGTAAGTGTGAGATGAATCTAAAAAGGGTAAAGTTAACATAGGCGATGGACATGTTTGCAGATTGGGTCAAAAATGTTATAAAAGGAAGAGAGATTTTCATAGATGTGCATGGCATTTCTCCAAAATGAAGTGGTCTACATATGTCAAAAAATCAGAACTGGAAAATTGTTGAAAATTTGGAGATCAGTTAAAGAAATAGTGTATTGAGTCATTTAGCAAACATGCTAATATACAAGTTCTGCCAGTTCTAGGAATAGGCACTGGTACCAATGATTCTCCATTATTCTAAGACGTCTTTGTATTTACCAATTATAACAAAGGCTTTATGATTTATTTTTTAATAATGAAAGTAAGTGCAGCAAAAATAAAAAAAAGAAAATAAGTGGAGTTAAAAAGAAATTAAGTGGAGTAATTAATTCATAAGATATGGCATCATATCATTTTAATCTGCTTCTAAAGTTTATTATCATACAAGATTCTTCTATTCTGAGCCTTTTCTGCCCAGCAAAACCACGGCTCCAATTGTGGCAATAGCTACAGTAGAGGGGCAATCCTTAAGAGACTCAACTCTACATTCCTGACATGGAGCTAGTTGGGATACCCCCATTGCCAAAATAAATAGAATAATAAGTGAAGTCAGCACTAAATTTCAGGATGATAAAGTAAAAGCATTTATTAAGAAAATTTGCAGATGAGGGAGTTAGGTTATGGTGATTATATAGCACTTGAAAAAATTGTGGTCAAGGTTGGAACTAGCTGCCATGTTTCAAACTGCACTGTGTTTAGCTCTTAATGCTTATAATCAGCTCTTAATCAGTGCCTGGGTGCGTTCTATGGGAAAACATACAACTGACTGGCCCAGAGAATATCCGAGCCATTGTGTATTTCTGAGTCAAAATAAAAAGAGCACGCAAGGCCCCTTACCTAAAGGTGATTTCATGAGATGTCTCTTTTTGAGCATTTAGCATCATTAGCAGATGTAGTCAGAGCTCTGCCCAGACCCTCTCAATCTTACTCCCCACACAGCATGCTTTCGTGATCTCTGAGAACTACTATTGCAATAGGAATAGGAAAGTCGGAGGACTTCCTCTTACTCAGAAGTCCAAATGTCCATCAGTGTAGCAATGGAAAAGTAATGGGACATTGACGTCTACTCATGCCCACCTCCATCACCACTAAGGCTGATTAACAGAGAGGTGTGTTTTACAGAGCCAACTAGTAGCTTACTTAATAAGTACACACATTAACTATCTTTCTTTTCTAGGCTCGTAATTACTAAAGGCACAAGAACACACCCATGAATTATTTATGCACTATGTTTAGCTATGTTAACATCATTATAGAATATTAGATGCCAGTTCTAGCTTTGAAAAAATATTTGTGATTTTAGTTGCTGAAAGCCATGGCAGTCAAATGTTGGGCAATGTGGAAATGAGCTGGCAGCTTGCCTGAAATTGCCCCACAGGCATCACCCTACACTGGTCAGTAATTGGCATTTGGCATTCATTTTGAAGGTTTTGGGGGCTAGAGTGGCAGAAGTTAGCCGTGCCAGGGATGAGTGGCTACTTGGTTCCATTAGTGCAGTCACACTCACACGGGTTTTATAAAGATGCCCAGCACTGCTGGGGGAACTAATGATTCTGACTGAGGTGGAGCTCGTTGTTGGAGGTTAGGAGTCTTAATGTGGGAGGCCAATGTCAGATTGTTTTGTTATAATTCAGTCCATTCAGGGTAAGGGCTTTCAGAAGTGAGGAATGCAGAAATACTAATCACCCTGCGACAAAATTAACCTTGAGCACATGCTTGAGGTAGAATTTTACCTGGAGGAGTGGATGGACTGTGTTTCAGATATACTTAATCTCAACCTCGGTAATTGTTTTTGATTGTTTGGATAGGACTCCAACATTATAAAAATCACCATCTTTATTTCTTATGACATCAATGATGTGGGAAATATACAAAGTAACAGTGCTTACCATACATTCATAGCGGAAATAATTCATTATTGAATTATTTTATATAATGTAGATATGCCAGTTTTTCTTCATAGTTTCATTCATTGAGTGCTGTAATAGGTCATTTGTACTAGGGACTCAAAATTAAAGCAATACAAAGAAATACAAAGGAAAACACCCATCTTTGTAAAGACATATGTTAGACTTTTAAATAAAAGTTAAAAATGATATACATGGTTGATAAGTTGTACAAATACATACATACACACACCCTTATAGACAGACAGACACTCATAAATGCCTAGAGATGGTGAATGGACACACAGAGGTGGGTTTGGAAATCTGAATAGTAACTTTAAAAAGGTGATCAAGGGGAAAAGCCATCGTGAGGGTTGACAAAACCTGGGAGGGGCTAAGAGAGTGGCACAGGGCAGGATGATGGAAGACATAAGGAGCAGAGGGAGAACTGATGCAGGAGCGCTATGTGAACATTGCGTTTCTGCACAGTGATGACTGCATTTCTACACAGTGATGAAGTTGGAAGGACATGAATGAGAAAGAGAGAAACAGAAGGGAGGAGAGGCAGCAGTGGGCCTGTTCCTGTAGGACTCTGAGAGCCATCTATTCTAGTTCACCTTCTGTTTCCATGCTAAGACATTGTGATCACCAAAAGAAACTCCAAGAGGAACAGGTCTTTATCACTTCCAGGTCAACGTATGGTCCATCACTGAAAAAAGTCTATCACTAAAGTCAGGGCAGGAATTCAAGGCAAGAATCCGGAGCAGAAAACATAACATGTGCTTAATGGGTTGCATACATGTTTCCTTTCTGCTAACTTTCTTATGGAGCCCAGGTCCACCTGCTTAGGGGTGGTCCCACTCACCATGGGTTGTTCTCTCCCAAACTGATCATCAGTAAAGCCAACACCTAACACATATGGCCAGTTTCCTTAAGAAAACTCATCAACTGAGGTTCCCTCTTGCCTGGAGACTCTAAGTTGTTTCAAATTGGCAGTAATAATTCATTAGAACACCATTTTTAAGGGCTTTAGGTTTAACGCTGAGTTAAATAGAAAAGCACCTTAAGTTTGTAATGAGCTGACATAATCTTCGTGTTATCAGTCTGTCCAATCTGTTCTTATCAACACTCAGCAAATGACTTTCTTTCTTTCTTTCTTTCTTTCTTTCTTTCTTTCTTTCTTTCTTTCTTTCTTTCTTTCTTTCTTTCTTTCTTTCTTTTTTTTTTTGGTTTATCCAGACAGGGTTTCTCTGTAGCTTTGGAGCCTGTCCTGAAACTAGCTCTTATATGTAGATCAGGCTGGCCTCGAACTCACAGAGATCCGCCTGCCTCTGCCTCCCAAGTGCTGGGATTAAAGGTGTGTGCCACCACTGCCCGGCTTTGGCAAATGACTTTTAAAAGGAAAACATCCAGTTGTAGTAGCTTTACACAAAAACTGTTTGCACTTAGTTTTTTTTTTTTTTTTTTTTTTTCTTCACACGACTAAATAAATGCATGTTCAGCACTAGAGAATTCCACTCCAAGTCATAGCTGAGTAATCCACACTTGGGGATTATTTGGTCCCTCAGAGGCTCAACCCCAGACTATCTGCTGTTTCTTCCACCTGGCCAGCTGTCAAGGGTGAGAGGAGAAGTCTTGTGAAGTGTCCTGTGGTATTTTATCCAGCAACTCAATGCAGAAACTCAGTCCCCGGATGAACACAGCAGGGAAGGCTACTGGAAGGTGCTGACAAAATGTGTGTTCAAGGAGGCGACTTGGTTTGGAGATCACTTACTGTTTCCTCCACAGGGACCAGGAACACTGGCACAGGTGTTAATTAGGAGGCTGTTGCGTTTATCCAAGAGAGAGAAAGAGATGATATCGTGTGGCCACTCTGTAGCAGTGGAGACAGAATTCCCCAAGCTAGTCTGTGTTTTGTTTGTGTACTTGATACTTGTTTTCTGGTTTAGGGGAATAGTATTAACATAAGCATTCTTAAAAACTATTACTGACATCATATACGATCAGCAAATTCTCCGGTACTCTAGAAGGAACTTTTTTCAACCTTCATTAGGTTTGTGTTTTCACTATGGAAAATAAGATGTGATTTTATAAAAATGACAGACATTAATATCACATGCATAGTATTTCAGAGAGTATTTTTTTGGAAAGGTCATCACATCAGTAGACGTTTGAATTAACACACAGTGAACTTGAATTAATGTGTTTAATATGCTTTTTAATATCTTCCTACAGAAGTTGGACTTTTGTGTTTGTTTTTTTTTTTATTTTGCTTCTTTTCCGTTAATGGTATTTTCATATATTTCCTTAAAGCTCTTTATTTTATAAAATTTACTCTGCCACCAAAAGTCCTTAAAATATTAAGCCTATGATAATGGTTTAATTGCTGACACACACACACAGTGTAATACGTGGCATTGAATAACTCTGTTCTAATTGAGGTTTATTCGTTCCTGAAATTGGACTCAGTATCTATACTGCTTGCCTCACAGGATAATTTCTCTCTGTGAAGGGGTGGGGGGGGGAAGGAAGGACAGAGTTTCTTGCAATGCTTTCAACATTTCCTCTTATCTCATCATTTCTTGTATGTTGTTTGGATTACTGGAACTTCATATCTAGAGTAGTTGGCATCAAATTTTCAGTGACCCTCTGTCACTACAGTTTGATTGCTGGGCTTCTAAGTCTGTTGTCATACCCTTAGCTTTGCTTGGTTTAAGAGACAATGCCATGTGATTTTTGTTAGTGTTCCTCTATGTATTAGATATTCATCCCTGTAATTCCTTGGAAAGATTTTTTATTATATATATTTGTGTATTGGACATATGAGTGTTAGTGGAAGTGCCCATGGACCCAGGTCTCTAATCTCTAGGCTGGAGGTACAGGGGTTGTGACCCACCTACCTTCAGTGTTGGGAACTGGATTTGGGTCTTCTGCAAAAGAAATATGTGCTCTTAACCCCTGAGCCAACTCTCCAGCCAACACCATCCCCAGATGCTTTCTAGCATCTTTGGTTTTGGTGGGGAAATTTCAAGCCACTTTACTTCAAATGTGTTTTCTTTTTGTTTTCTGTCTTATCCTCACTGTATTGTAGCTATACTTGTAATTTGAGTCTTTCATTACTACAGTTCCTCAGACTTCCCCCTTAGATTCTTTATTCTCTGTTCACTTCAGGTTCGGGTGTTTCTATTGACTCTGATTCTATGCTTTGCAAAAATTCCAAGTCTACCAATAAGCTTACTGAAGATACTCTTTTCTGTTGTGGTATTTATTTTCAATTTTGTTTCTTTTTATTTAAAGTGTTTTCATCTTCCTACTTACACATCTTTATTCCATAATATTCACTCTTGTCACCAGAGCCCTTGTTATATTAAACACAGTAATTGAAGTTCTCTGTGTGATAATTCCAACATCTGTCTTATCTGACTTTAGTTTGCATTTTTCTATTGAGTTCTATTTTGCCTTTTTATGTTTTGTTGAAAACCTGTTATTGAAAACAAGAGTAAATTTCTCTTTAGTGTGGGTGTATTTTGTTAATATAGACAGAATTTGGTCTATGTTTACTTCTTAAGATAGCTGCTGGTTCAAATTAGTATGAGTGGGACTTTCATTTTTATGTACATTTATAATAGTTATATATCTTTTAGTTTCTGAAGTATAATCCACTCTTGCTATGTAAGACCCTTTGACAGTAAGTTATATATAAGGGAAAGCATTGTTTTTTCTTTGAATGAAGCGTCAGTGTTTTGAGGGTTTTCTTTTTGGAGACGTGAATGCCCAAGACATAGTTGAAGGTTTTCTTTTTGGAGATGCAACTGCTCAGGACATAGCTGGGGGTTTTCTTTTTGGCGACTTGACTGCCCAAGACATAGTATGCAGGACACCAAGTCCCTTCCCTTGCTGTGATATTTGCAATTTATTTCCTGTAAGCCCTGACTCACCTCCCTAACCCTCAATTTTGTATCTTTTTAAAAAAACAGTCATTCAAATTCAAGTTGTGCTATCCATGTACACCTGAGTGTAGCCAGTCTCCTGGAGTGTGGTCAACATACCAGGAGCCTTTCTCTTAAACTGACCTGATTCCCCACCAGAAGCTATTAACCGTTCATACTCCTCAATTCAGAGGGGGACTTATGAACCACTTCCCAATCTATGAATGGAATGCCAATGCTCTTGGTCTTATGCAGGCAACCTCAGTTTCTTTGAGCTCATGAGTTAAACTGTCTTTAATTTCTAGAAGACACTGTTTTTTTTTCCTCCATATTCCCCAACTCCTGTCTCCTACAATCTTCCTGCCTCTCTTTCCGCAATAGTCCTTGAGCCTGGGGGTGGGGTACATAAATATAACATTGTGCCTCAGTATTCCATGGCTATTTATTCTCTTCACTTCGATCAGATGGGACTTTCTGTATTTATCAACATCCACTGCACAATCAGAAATGCAACAACAAAGCAGTTGGCTACCCCATAACATTCATGCCACTATGTCATCCCTGGGAATATTTTGGAATGCTGGTCATTATTACTGTTCACAAAGTTCACATCTGGCTAAAAGTATTGATGACTTCACATCTACCCAGTTCTTGTAGTACCAGAAGCTTCGGTACCAGTTAGCTTTCATAGTACTGGAAAGTGTTAGCCATCAGAGAGGAAAGTTCCTGGTCAATATCAAAGTGATTCTCCCTGTCCTGTGAATAATGCATATGGTGTCTTTAGCAATAGGGTGTTAACGTAAAACTTTGGTGGGTGCTTAAAGGTAATGACAACAGCCTGTTTTTTTTTTTGTTTTTTTTTTTGAGAGATCTCCTGGACAACTCTAACAACTCAAGGGGATAGCAGCAAACCTGGCACCGGGATTTCTTAACATATTCATATATGTATTTATGTTCACATAAAATAGTTTAATAGTAACTATCCTAAATATAGGATTAGTCTCATTCCAGAAACATTTTTTTATTGCTATTGTTTGAGGAGAGAAAGGACTCCCTTGTCAAGAGTGAGTTGTTCTAGGGAGAGAAGTTAGTATCCTACAGAGACTCTCGGTGAATTTAATTTCTAATATATCATGCCTAAATTTAGGAAGTTTCTGGATATATATTTTTGACTTATGTCCTTCTATAGCTGAGACTGGTTTAGGTCATTTAACACTTTGCACTCTCAGCTGAGCAGTGAGTGGGAAAGATGGAAAGTATTGTGAAAGGAAGTTTGCTAAACTGAACAATCTAATTTTTTTTCAAAAATAAATGCAAACTAGTATTATATTATGATCTATACCATTGAAACAAGCATGCTGTGTGAAGACTGGAAATTACAGGCTTATAGTTAGTTGACTATGTGGGGTCAAATTATCAGAATTGGAAGGAATGCTAAAGGTCACTATTTTATGAAATTTAAGTGATTGGTTGTACTTAATTGTTTAGAGGGAGGTCTCAGACTACATGGCTACTTTTCTGACAATATCCTTCTTGTACTTTTACTTTATATGAAAAAACTGGTTAATATGAGGCTGACTGGCACAAAACCCACAGAAGTTTCAAATGCAGCAAGAATGCATTTCTCCCAGGCAAATTTCAGAGAGTTCTAAAGATTCTGTTTGCTGTCCCCCCACCATTGGCTTCTTCTAGCATGTGTTCCACCAAATGTGAGCTCAGATAACCCTTTGCAGATTGCACATGGAGATCTTATAGTTGATATAAGCCTTCAGTCCAGACAAGATAATGAAGGATTTCACATGGGCAACCAGGATGAACCAGCATGGAAGGGTAGACATTACCTGTGATCAGAAGTCAGGTATTTTTTGACCATGTGTGATTGTAAAGGAGGCCAGGAAGTATGATGTTTCCATCTTCATGTTCTTGAAAAGTAAGAAATGGGTTTCATTAGTGGCCCATCAGTCTATGCTTCTTCCTAGCTCTGTGAGGGTTATTAACCCACAGTTGTCCCTCATTGTTCACTGGTGGTGAGGCAGCTAGCTGTAAGAACTTCCTCAGGATCCAAAATCTGTCCCTTACATGAAATGGTGCAGTATTTGCATATCATCCTAACATAGTTTCCTGAATACTTTAGAACAGTATTCTCAACTGTGGGTCATGGTACATATCTGATGTCCTGCGTATCGGATATTTACATTACAATTCATAACAGTAGCAAAATTACAGTTATAAAGTAGCAACAAAAGTAATTCTATGTTTGAAGGTTATACAACATGAGAAACTATATCAGAGTCACAGCATTAGGAAGTTTGAAAACCACTGCTGTAGAACAACTACATTTTTATACTTTATACAGTATCAATATCAAACAGTTTGTAGAAAATAATGAGGGGATTGTATGGCCATTAGTGACACATTTGTTTTCAAATATTTCAGTGTGATTGGTTCACTCTCTGGATGCAGAATCCAGGAGATGAAATTTTGATTGTGATACTCAGGATATACAATATTAAAAATGTCCCTAGTAATTTAGTTTGTGATATTTTAAATGTGAATGAAGTATATAAACTAAATTTAATATTCTTATGCAGATGAGTGAAAAAATGAGATGTATAGTAGTTAAGTAGCTTTCTCCGTACTATTTTTGTAGAATTTGAACCTAATTGATTCTAAATTTAAAACCTGTTTTATTTTCTTAATTCACTATATTTACTCAATTCCATAATTTAATTATTTTGGCATTTCAAAAGCATTCCCATTTTTATATATTCAACTATATGTCAAGGGTCACTTAGTATAATGACATAAGTACTGGGGCTACTTTATCAAATAATTTTAGATCTTCTTAGTTCACAAAGTGGTTATAACATGAATTCTTGTTTCTTAAAGCCATAGGTTCCGTTTTTATTTAATAAGACAAAAATTGGAGAAAGTAGTTTTCAGAAGACTAATAAATAGAAATTGTCAGTTTTTAAATAGAGCTCTATTTCTTAAAGGTTGTAGAAATTAACCCAACCGAAGTAGACACTCCTTCAAAATAGGTTTGCCTTTTTTTTTGACATTCTCAGCATTTTGAGGCCAATTAAGCTAGCCTAGATCTTATCAGTCTGAAAATAATTCAGCATCCTCCAAGGTGATATCTGATTGCATATTTAATCTTAAACTTTGCTTTTCTCTAGAGATCTTGTGAATTTTTAGCAATATTTTTATAATAATGTCCTTCAGAAAAAAAAGTCATGCTGTAAAACACAAAGGGGGAGGGCACAGCTCAGGTGGTAGAGTGGCTGACTAACGTAGCAGGACCCTCCATCCTATTCCAGGCACTGCGTGAGCTGGTCATGGAAATGCACATCTGTAATTGCAGCACTCAAGAGGTGGAGCCAGAGAATTGGAAGTTCAAGGTCATCCTTGGCTGTATAGTGACTTTAAGGCCAGCCTGATCTATATGAAATGAGATTTTTTTTCTATAATGAATAAGAAAATAAAAAAAAAGAGCTGTGGGCATGAAAAGGAGGAGGAGGTAGAGACAGAAGAGGAGGAGAAGGAAGGACATGTACCTCATGCTATGCATGTCTTCTCTTCCTTCTACTTGTGTCTTCATGTACATGTCTCCGTATGGAACTGTAGCAACCTACCTCTTCATTTTACTCCGTTGTTGCCTAGTATTTCCATGGTGTCTTCAAAATGACCATTTAAGGGTATCAAGGCATTCTGCTATGCCATTATACATTTAGTTACATGTAACCCACCCATACCAACTTTCAAATCCACTGTAGCAGTCTTTCTTTTGGGCCACCAACAAGCTTTCAAATCATGACATGGAGATTTAATATTAGTTGTGAGTGGTTGGTCGGCTTTATCTTAAGCTTGTCCCACTAGCTCTCATAACTTAAATTAACATGTTTCTTTTTGTCTATGTTTTGCCTGGGGTCTTTTTACCTTTCTTTCATTTTGTATGTCCTACTCCATGTCTGGCTGGCTTGTAGCAGTGCCCTAGACATCGTCCTCTCTTTATCCCTTGTTCTCTCCTCCATTCTCTCTCTTTAATTGATTCCTCCTCCTCCTTATTCTCTCTGCCCACCAGTCCCACCTATTCCTCTACTGCCTAGCTATTGGCTGTTCAGATTTTTATTAGACCAATCAGGTGCCTTAGGCAGGCAAGCTGAAACAGCAACACATCTTTACATAATTAAATAGATGCAGCATAAACAAATATAACACACCTTTTCATAGTTAAAGTAATATTCCACAACATAGACAAATGTAGCACACCTTTATATACTTAAAGTAATATTCTATTCTACAATAATCCACCACCCCATTTTTTCATGTATGTATTTTCTTAGCATTAGTAAACAGGATGGGAAATTATTTTTAGTTGTGTCAGCATGATATTCTAGCTCAATCTTATTTATTTCTTTAGCTGCCACCTGTTGCCTTTTAAAACAAATTTCTGTTCCTCGTTTTAGTCTTAATTACTGTTTGTTCTTTGAGTTTCTTGAGTATACTTCCCATCTGCTCTTTTTCTAAACACTGCTCCAACTTCAGTATTCAGATGTTTTCTATCTTCAACAGCAAGATCCAGATTGTAATATTCATTATTTCATTGCCTGCAAAATGATTGCATTTCAGAGTCTTATCATTGAACATTTTAGAGCCATTGCAATTAAATATAATATGTGAGATTGGGCTGTAACTTGTCCAAAAGATCAATAGTGTATATAAAGATGAAAGCCAATAAACTTGTAAAAGTTATCCTCAGATTCTTTAAAACACAAATGATTTGAACATGCAGCATTTACTTAGTGGTTAAACTAATATTCTTAAAATGTTAACATTTTTATCATTGACTTTTTAGTGTTACATTTTTCTTTCACCCTCTACCCCCAGAAAGAGTCACGCAAATTAGACTGGACTTGAACTCTTGAATTCATGATGTAGCCAAAGTAAGCTTCGTACTTCTGATCTTCCTGCTTCTTCCTCCTGAGTGTTAGGATGACAGGAATGTGCATCCATGGCTGGTTTAAATGATACTGGGGAGCATGCTAGGCAAATATTATTCCATGTGGGCTACTTCTCCAGCCCTACAGCTCCATTACTGTAATTGTTAGTTTGCTATATATAAAATGTTCTCTGTGTAAGATCTGTTAGGCATGAACTATTGCGTAATTCCTGTAGAAACAGATCTCATTGCCTGTTTGATTCTCTGGAGTTTAACTTGCTTCTGTCACCACAAGCCTCCAAGTTAAGGACTGACAGACACAGGCCTCTGTTTATTTGAACAGCATGATCATTCTATAGCAGAAGAAGTCCAATGCTTCTCATAATAATGAACTTTGTTCTTATTTTATTTGGGGCATTTGATCATCTGATATTTGTTCAAATAATTCATCTTTATAGGAGTTTATGATCATTTTCAAATGATTATTGGAGAGTTTGGTTTGGAATCTTTAATTGATTTACTTATGGGGTGAGTTGGAAAATGTGATATGGTTCATCAGGCAACCCTTCTACTCTGAGAAGTCAATTTCATAACTACTTATTTAAAATGTAGATTTATTTACTTTTATATGATTAATTTAGAGTTACAGCATGTGTTTTACCTCATAACTCTTATGTACAGAGTGCATTGGCTGAATAATTTAATTGTACATATGTTTTATTCTGTGCTTAGATTATCTATGGTTATTCTTAGACTGTTATTAATAATCTAAGATTATTAATCTTAGATTATTCTCTATGTACAGTATTTTTAGTTTGATTTTACATCAAATGACAAGTTTATGAGAAGTCTTTCATAGATAAACCTCCTAATAATTTACCTACAAGGGTATTCTAGTAGTGAACTATGCAAAGGAGTATAAGCTGGCTTTGAATCCATGGGAAATTTGATACTGTGCCCCTGAAATATGGCTAGGTGGTGGTGGCGCACACCTTTAATTCCAGCCCTGGAGAGGCAGAGGTGGGTAGATCTCTGTGAGTTCATGGGCTAGCCTGGTCTACAGAGCTAGTTCTAAACAGCTAGGGCTGTTACATAGAGAAACCCTGTCTTGAAACCACCCCACCAAAAGATATAAAATATGAAACTTAAATTGAAATAGATGAATTTTAGTACATTTACGGGCTCTTATATATAAAATAAAGCACCATAAATTCTTTTAGACAACCAATATTTATTTATTCTTATAATAATTATAACTTCATGAATGATTTTCCCATGAGTCAAAATCCAGCCTTCTATTTACCTAAAGGAGCTATAGTAACGAAAATAGCTTCGTATTGGCACAAAAACAGACAGGTAGACCAATGGAATCAAATCAAAGACCCTGATATTAATCCACACACCTAGGAACACCTGATTTTTAACAAAGAAACTAAAATTATACAATGGAAAAAAGAAAGCATCTTCACCAAGTGATGCTGGTATATCTGGAAGTCGACAAG
>PVIU01020347.1:0-34233 GCA_004026605.1 Ondatra zibethicus
ACAGAGGCAGGAGGATCTCTGTGAGTTCAAGGCCAGTGTGGTGTGCCGAGCAAGTTCAAGGACTGGCTCCATAGCTACTGAAAAACCCTGTCTTGGAAAACCAAAACCAAAACAAAACAAAAAAAGCCAGAAATATACAATGGAAAAAAGAAAGCATCTTCAACAAATGGTGCTGGTCTAACTGTACATCTGCATGTAGAAGAATGCAAATAGATCCATATCTATCACCATGCACAAAACGTAAATCTAAGTGAATCGAAGACCTCAACACACTGAACCTGACAGAAGAGAAAGTGGGGAATAGCCTTGAACTCATTGGCACAGGAGACAATTTTCTAATAGAACACTGATAGTACAGACACCAAGATCAACAATTAATAAACAGGACCTATTGAAACTGAAAAGCTTTGTAATACAAAGGACACCATCAATTGTAATGCAAAGCAGCCACCTATAGAATGGGGAAAGATTTTTACTAACTCTATATCTGATACCCATCTAATACCCAAAATATATAAAGAACTCAAGATATTAGATATGAAAAACCCAAATTAGAAAATATATAGCTTTAAACAGAGTTCTCAGTAGAAGAATCTCAAATGACTGAGAAACACTTAAAGAAATGTTCAACATCCTTAACCCTCGGGAAATACAACCAAAAACTGCTTTGAGATTCCATCTTACACCTATCAGAATGGCTAAGAACAAAAACACAGGTGACAGCTCATGATGGTAAGAATGTGGAGCGAAGGGAACATTGTGCCATTGCTGGTGAGAGTGCAAACTTTTAGCCACTATGGAAATCAATATGGCAGTTCCTCAGAAAGTTGGAAATTGATCTACCTCAAGACCCAGCTATACCACTCTTGGGCATCTACTCAAAGGATGCTCCATTCTACCACAAGAAAACTTGCTTAGCTGTTCATTGCAGTTTTGTTCATTGTAGCCAAGAACTGGAAACAACCAGATGCTTTTCAATAGAATAAAGGATAAAGAAAATGTAGTTCGCTCACACAATGGAGTATTATTCAGTTGTTAAAAAATAGCATCATGAGCCAGGCAGTGGTGGCACACACCTTTAGTCCCAGCACTCAGGAGGGGGAGACAGGCGGATCTCTGTGAGTTTGCAGCCAACCTGTTCTACAAGAGCTAGTTCCAGGAAAAAAACAATCATCCTAAGTGAGGTCCTAGAAAGCCAAATATGGCATGTATTCACTTGTAAGTAGATATTAGCAGTTAAGTAAATGATTATCAAGCTACAACACACAGACCCAGAGATGGTAGGTAAAGAAGATGGCTTTAGGGGCAAGCATGGATTTCCCTGGCATAGGGATATGGACTAGATTTTTGCAGGTGGACTAGGGGCAGTAGTGGAAGGGATCAGGTTTGATGGAAGAGTGTAGGATGAGACAGCTGAAATTGGGAGTTATTTGGGGGATGATGTGGAACCTAATGCAGTAGAAACTTTCTAGAATCTATGAGGGTGACCCTTGTAAGGACTCCCAGTATGGGAGGGTACAGAATCTGAACTGGCCAACTTTTGTAGCCCAGGCAAGGCAAGGCTTCCCCTTGTGGAATGGATTGCATTCAGTTCTTGCTGGCCAAGAAGGTCATGTGAAGATCCCTAAACAACACAGGATGATGCTAGGACAGGGTTGCTTTCCGCAGATAGACAGCAGGGTCCCATTACCGAAGACACCTACACAGCTCTTGAATGTAGAGAGGCTGAGTTGGTTTCTACATGAAGCCTTCACCCCTTTTTCCTAGTCTCTTTGGCATGAGAAGGTACTCTGCAGGAAAGAGAAACCGTTGGCCCAGAGACCCTGGGTCAATGCCTTATCCTGCTGTCATCAGAGAGGTGCAAGTGCAGAGATGCACAGCCAAACAATGCGGAGACAGAAGCAAAATTAGAGGTCTCAGATCAGGGAACTCTGAGAAGAGAAGAAAAATTGTAGGAATCAGAGGGGTTGAGGAGACCAGGAGAAGATGGCCCATAGAATCAACTAAGCAGGACCCATCTGAGCCCACAGAGACTGCAGCAGCAAGCATGAGGTCTGCCTGGGTCAGCACCAGGCCCTCTGCATGTATGTTATGGCTGTCAGCTTGGTGTTTTGTGGACTCCTAACTAAAGGAGCAGGTGTGTCTCTGACTCTGTTGCCTGCTCTTGGGACGTTTTCCCTCCTATTGGGTTGCCTTGCCCAGCCTCAGTATGAGGCCTTTTGCCTTGTCTTATTATATCTTGTTTTGTATTTGGCTGTTGTTTCTTGGAGACCTGCTCTTTTCTGAAGAGAAAACAGAGGCAGTGAGGATCTGGGGAAGAAGGGAGATGTAGTGGGGAGCTGGGGGGGGGGGAACTGTGGTCCGGATATATTGTATGAGAGAAGAATCTATTTCAGTTAAAAAAAATAGAAGAAAAAGAAAACAAGAAAGAAAGAAAAAGCTCTAGAGGCTCAAGGCTTGGGAAGCAAGGCAGCTGGCAGGTTGGACTCCAGCTCTAGAATGATGAACATTATGCTTTGTCTCTGGCCACTAAAATTCATAGTAAATTTAATCCTCAAATCAATAAGATTGAAAGTTGAGGCCTATACCTTCCTGAGAAGATTATTGTTACCGTCGTAGGAATAACTACTGCTCTGTGGCTTTGATTCCTGGTGAAAGCTTGAGTTTGGCATCCTCGCCTTCTCAAACACTCTTGGGGGCCACATCTCCTCTTTCCCTTCAACTTTGCATCATGAAGTGATATAGCAAGATGGTGGCAGACACCTTTAATCCCAGTAGGCAGATCTCCGAGTTTGAAGCCAATTCAGTTTATTTAGGGAGTTGTAGGCCAACAGGGCTACATAGTGAGATCCTGTCTTTATTTAAAAAAAAAATAATGCTTGCACAAAAGTAAGCAAAAACAGGAAAATGAAGAACTCACTAGATGTGAGTCGTTCTGTCTTAGACCTGTAAGAAATAAATCTCTATTCTTTATGAATTACCAAGTTTCATGTAATCTGTTATAGCAGTCTAGACAGAAGCAGTGGAAGGCCGTGGTAGCCCATTATGGAGGGGGCCGTGTGCAGCAGCAGTGAGGACCTTGGAATGGGGGGCCTCAGTTGTGGCTCTGACCCCGAGAGATCTGGAACTGTGTGGTTGGCAGTGCCGTGCAGTGGAAGATAGTGTGGCAGACTCCTCAGATCTCAGGAGGTGGGATGCTGAACAGAGACGGTGGCTCCTTGGGGAGGAAGACTCAGGCAATTTTCAGGGGCAAATTATGGTTTTGAAGAGATGGGGTTTCAAGACACTTCAGCATAGAAGCCAGATTGCCATAGCTTCTTAATCAGGGCTCTTTTTCCATGAGAAGTGGGCCCTGTCAGGTTGGCACTGGGAGAGACAGCTTCATGGCTCAGCCAGATTCTGTTTTGCTGGGATAGGAGGGCACTCTTACTAGTAATTAGCATTGGTAGTTTTGCCCTAACTTTAGTAAAGAGCTTCAAGTTCATTACCTGTTTCAGAATCTGAGACCTAATCCATCATTTGAGAAGTGTCACATACTCTGCCTCCTAGAGGCTGATGTAATACCAGACACTGGCTGGGCAGTGGTGGCGCACACCTTTAATCCCAGCACTCGGGAGGCAGAGGCACGCAGATCTCTGGGAGTTCGAAACCAGCCTGGGCTACAAGAGCTAGTTCCAGGACAGGCTCTAAAGCTACAGAGAGACCCTGTCTCAAAAAAACAAAAACAAACAAACAAACAATACCAGGACACTGTCCAGCTCTCTGCATACCAGCCACACTGGCAGCTCCAAACTAGAGAAGATGCCTGAACTTCTGTGGCAGGATGCATTTGTCTTTGTCCCATAATTCCTTGTTAATTGTTAACCTTCATTTAAACTCTTGTGTTTTGAGTTCGGGAATCTTGGACAACCCCATTTCCACCATTGTTTATGTTATAAGTTGTGCACACCTCTAGTCTTGTCTGTCTTGTCTGTTATTTCTGATTTTAATTACTTGTTATTTTAGTTTTTGTATATGCAGTGCTTGTGACCAAACCTTGGACCTTGTGCATTCTAGACCAGTACTGTATATTGGAGCTATTTCCCAGGCCCTTTATTCTCAGAATTCAATATAGGATAACTGTAATTAAATATTTAGATGCATAACTGCAGTTAAACGTTTAGATCCATAGCTGCAATTAAACGTTTAGATACACAACTGCAATTAAACATTTAGATGCATAACTGCAATTAAATGTTTAGATGCATAACTGCAATTAAATGTTTAGATGCTTGTTACTTTTGCTTTTGTGTGTGTGTGTGTTTCAAGGCAGGGTTTATCTGTGTAACACCCATAAGTGTTCTGGAATTCACTCTGTAGACCAGGCTGGCCTCGAATTCACTGCTCTGCCTGCCTCTGCCTCCTGAGTGCTGGGGTTAAAGCCATGCGCCACCATGCCAGGTTTACTTTTGCATTTTTATCTCAGTTGCTCATATTGTTTCTCTCCCTTGGCTTCTTTGCCTTATGCTATTGTGGTCATAGCCCATCCTTGATATTTGCATAGTCAGTCATTCTGTTCTTCCCTTTCCTTCCTTCCTTCCTTTTTCTTCCCTCCCTCCTTCCCTCCCTCCCTCCCTCCCTCCCTCCTTCCCTCCTTCTTTTTGGTTTTTTGAGACACGGTTTCTTTTCTCTGTAGCTTTGGAGCCTGTCCTGGAACTCGCTCTTGTAGATCAGGCTGGCCTCAAAGTCACAGAGGTCTGCCTTCTCTGCCTCCCGAGTGCTGGAATTAAAGGTGTGTGCCACCACTGCCCAGCATTCCTCTCTTCTTACTTGTCCCTCTTTTCATCTTCTCAATCATGCAGGCTCCTGAGCAGGGGTGTCAGAAGTCAGGACAGGCAGACACAGGATCACAGCAATTATGGCTTCAGAATTCATGGAGAATGTAAAGGAGGAGGTGACCTGTCCTATCTGTCTGGACCTCATGGTGGAGCCTGTGAGTGCAGATTGTGGTCACAGCTTCTGCCGAGCCTGTATCACACTGAACTATGAGTCCAGCAAAGACAAAGAGGGTGAGTTCATCTGCCCTGTGTGCCGAGTGAGTTACCTGTTTGGGAATCTGAGGCCTAATCGGCATGTGGCCAACATAGTGGAGAGGCTCAAGGGGTTCAAGTCCAGCCCAGAGAAGGAGCAGAAGGCGAATGTCTGTGCACAGCATGGAGAGAAACTCCAGCTCTTCTGTGAAAAGGACATGGTGGCCATCTGCTGGCTTTGTGAGCGATCTCAGGAGCACCGTGGTCACCAAACAGCTCTCGTTGAAGAGGTGGCCCGTGAATACAAGGTAAGAAATGGGAGGAGATTGTGGGAAATAGAGCAAGAAGCAGAACCTACCATGAAATCTACTTCTTGTGCCCACTCAGTTACTTGATCATCGTGGAATATAGGCCTGGGATTTCATTCCATCCTGGTACCTTCTGGGGCCTGAAAGACTAGGTCTATCCCTGAGCTTAATCTTAAGAGAATCTACCAGGGCTCAAACTCTACAACAAGAGCAAATGTTTTACAGCTTGTTGTGTGCTGTTGAGATTTTATGTCCAAGAAAAGCTCTGATTATTCTTTAGTTGCCACATTGAGATGAGGGCTGGAGAGATGGATGAATGCCTTGTTGCTAGGCATGATGACCTGAGTTCTAACCCAGAAACCACACAATTGAAGGCGAGAACTGATTGCTGCAAGTTGTTCTCTGACCTCTATCTACCTGGGGTAGCACGAGTGTGTGCATACACAAGCACATGCCCGCATGCACACATGCACACATACAAAATGAATTAGGCCGGGTGGTGGCGCACGCCTTTAATCCCACCACTCAGGAGGCAGAGGCAGGCAGATCTCTGTGAGTTCAAGGCCAGCCAGGTCTACAAGAGCTAGTTCCAGGACAAGCACCAAAGCTACAGAGAAACCCTTCCTTGAAAAGACAAACAAACAAGCAAACAAAAACACAAAATGAATTAGTTAGTTAAAAAGACTAAATGAGGTGAGTTGTTATACCTCATTTCCTCTTTCCTTACTATTAGTTTCCTCTGTTTTTACACATTAGAGTAAAAAAAAAAATCAATCAGTTTAACGGGGTTTGGTAGCAGATGCCTGTAATCCCAACATTTCTGAGGCAACTGGAGCAAGGATTCTTTACAAAATGAGACCACCTTATTATTAATTTGTTTGCTTGCTTGTTTTTCTCTCAGTTGCCCTGGCTGTCCTGGAACTTGTGGCTTTGAACTAAGGGATACACCTGCCTCTGCCTCCTGAGTGCTGTTATTAAAGGCATTTACCACCCTGCCTGGTTTGAGAACAGCTTTTTAAAAGAGGATAGGAGGATGGGGAATCTTTCTGAGTTGGTGGTGGCCTTATTACTCTCCTCCAACTCCTAGACTCTAGTTGCCATTCTCTCTGTTTCGACCAACTTGATTTTGCCCGTTTGCCTTCTTTTCTTTTTTAAGATTTTATTTATTTATTATGTATACAGTGTTCTGTCTGCATGTCTGCCTGCAGGCCAGAAGAGGGCACCAGATCTCATTACAGATGGTTGTGAGCCACCATATGGTTGCTGGGAATTGAACTCAGGATCTCTGGAAGGGCAGACAGTGCTCTTAACCGCTGAGCCATCTTTCCAGCCCTCCTGTTTGCTTTCTTTTTCATGTTTATTATCTATTTGTTCTTAATAGATTTAAAAATTCTTTGCGTAGCCGGCGGCGGTGGTGCACACTTTTAATCCTACCCCTCAGGAGACAGGCATTCAGATTGGCAGATCTCTGTGAGTCGCTGGAGAGCCTGGTTTACAGAGCTAGTTCCAGAATAGCCAGGTTGACACTAAGAAACCCTGTCTCAAAAAACCAAAAGCAGTACCATAAACATAAAAACACAAAAATCCTGTGTGTATGTATGAATGTATGTGTATGTATGTTATGTACATAATTTATATCACATTCCTTTAAGGAAACGTAACAGTCTAAGGCCTCCTGTCTTTCCAGAAGGGTTTCTTGGCCTTTGGCTAGGAGCAGCCTTCCTACTAAACGCACAGCTTGACTCTGCTACAATTCCTCTCCACAGGGGAAGCTCCAGGTGGCTCTGCAAAAGCTGATGTCAGACAAGAAAGAATTAGAGAACTGGAAAGAGGACCTTCAAAAGGAGAGAACTTCCTGGGAGGCAAGTGGGGACCCTACCTCCTAAGGGAATTAGCCTGATGCCTGGGAGGGACCTGGGCAAGAAGCTCCCTGGCTCTTCATTCCCTGGAGGCTGATGGGGACAAGAGGCCTTGATTAGTCCTCTCTGCCTGTTCCCTTGGAGCTGGGGCTGCACAGAGAGTGCATCACAGCTGAGCCTGGCTGTGTGAGGAGCTGACACCGTGGCGGGGGCCTGGTGAGAGTGGCACTGAGTCCTGGGACTCCTCCTGTGGTGCTTTCGGGAACTCTTACCATTGGGAAGATGCTTGGGAATGGGTGGATCATGAATCTATTCTCAGGCTTCAGCTTCTGCAAGGGAGTCCACCTTCCTCTGTCTCCCAAGTGCTGAGATTAAAGGTGAGCACCACCACCCAGCCAAATTTTATTTTTAAGGATTTGTTTATTTTTATTTTATGTGTATGAGTATTTGCCAGTATTTGTGTCTGGTTTCAATGGAGGTCAGAAGAGGGCATCAGATCTCTTAGAACTAGAGTTACAGGTGGTTGTGAGTCACCATGTGGGGGTGAGGAATTGAATTCAGATCCTTCAGATGAACAGTCCATGCTCCTAAGTGCTGAGCTGTAATTTTTTGGTTTTTGAGACAGGGTTTCCCTGGTAGCCCTGGCTATCCTGGAACTTACACTGTAGACCAGTCTGACCTCGAACTCAGAGAGATCTGCCTACCCCTGCCTCCCACAACCCAGCCCTAAAGTCATTTTAAAAAGTAGAATGAGGCCAACAGTGGTGGAGCACACCTTTAATTCAAGCACTCTGACAGCAGAGGCAGGCAGAGCTCTGTGAGTTTGAGGCTAGCCTGGTCTACAAAGCTTGTTCCAGGACAGCCAGGGATATACATAGAAACCCTGTCTTGGGAAAAAAAATCAAACAAACAAAAAACGAAATGAGGATTATTACAAGCAGGAACAGGCATCAGCTGTGTGGATGCTGAATCATAGCTTGATGTACCCTTTTGGTTTAGGTGATCTTGGTAAAGATGACCTGTCTTTGTGTTAGAATGTCATTAACAGACACTAAAAGGTTATACATGCTTCCCTAAGACAACCTTCCTTAGGCAGGGCAATGGTGGTACATGCCTCTAATCCCAGCACTTGGGAAACAGAAGCAGATGGATCTTAGTGAGTCCAAAGGCAGCCTGGTCTACAAGTGAGTTCCAGGACAGCCAAGACTGTTACACAAAGTAACCCTGTCTCCAAAAAAAAAAAAAAGACTCCCTTTTTGGTGTCTCCATTCCTCGTAAAAACTTCCAAACAAAGCCTGGAGCTTGTAGTACACGCCTTTAATCCAAGCATTCAGGAGGCAGAGGCAGGTGGACCTCTGATTTTGATGAATCTCAGCCTGGTCTACAGAGAGAAACCCTGTCTAGGAAAACAAACAGACAAAACAACAACAAAAAACTTCCACTAGCACATCATGACAGACTAAATAATTCTTCCATTTCTTATCTCTGAAGAATCAAATCCAGAAAGATGTAGAAAACGTTCAGGCAGAATTTAGACGACTAGGAGACATCCTGGACTCTGAGGAGAAGAATGAGCTGCAGAAACTGATGCAGGAGAAGGAAGACATTCTGAACACCCTCGCAGAGTCTGAAAGCAAGCATGCCCAGCAGAGCAAGTTGCTAGGAGACCTCATCTCAGATGTAGAGCATCACCTGCAGTGCTCAGCCATGGAGATGCTGCAGGTAAGGCTGCTGGAGGTCCAGCATCTGAGAGTCAGGACACCTGGAAGCCATTTCCCTCCCTCTGTGCTGCTGTGATCTCCCTGGGGAGGACAGTAGGGCTCTCTGGGCCCTCCCTGAACTCTTTCCAAACCAGTTTCAGAAGCTGGGAAATCACTGCATGCATAAATGACAAGGAGTGGAATCTTGTTTGATTTAGTTTATCAAATACAGCACAAAAGAGAAAGTTTGAGGAGGAGCTCTGTTGGAGGCGTGGGTATCCATGGCACCTGCTCTTTATGGAGCGGAGCTGTGTGTGGTTTAAGTACCACATTAACTCCAGCTAGACACTGGCAAGCAAGAAACTTATAGTTATAAGAGATGTTTATGTTGTGCACCGTAGGATGAGTTGAGGCTTCTCCCATCTTCAGTGGCTGAGCACTGGCTGCTCTTCTAGAGTACCTGGGTTCAATTCCTACACACACATTGTAGTTCAACACCACTTGGAACTCCAGTGCCACCTTCTGACCTCCACAGATCCAAGCATGCTGGTGATGCACAAGCAGGTGTGCAGGCAATGTTCATATGTATAAAATAATAATAAAAGTCAAGAAATAATGAACTGGAATTATTTTTAAAAAGTATTTGAGCTAATTAAGCCACTGCACATTGTAGTTTTTTGTTTTGTTTTGCTATTTAAAGAAATGTAAATTTTTAATTTTATTTTAGTATCACATATTTTTAGGTCATTTTTACTCCTTAAAAATATTTTATGTACCAGGTGGTGGTGGTGTCTGCCTTTAATCCCAGAACTCAGGAGGCAGAGACAGGTGGATTTCTGTGACTTTGAGGCCAGCCTGGTCTACAGAGCAAGTTCTGAATAGCAAGCCAGGGCTATACGGAGAAACCCTTTTTCAAAACATGTGTGTGTGTGTGTGTGTCTGTGTGTGTCTGTGTTTGTGTGTATTATGTATCAGAAAACAACTATGGAAAGATGGTTTTCTCCTTCCGCCTTTATGTCACTTCCAGGGACTGAGCCACATGCTTGTATGGCCAAAGCCTTTCCCTGCTGAGCCGTATTGCAGCCCAGAGTTAGCATTTTGCAGCATTTGTTTGAGATGTCTCCATGGGAATGTGTTCCTTCCATCTAAGTTATAAAATTTATAGACCATATTGGTTGTAGGAAGTCCTCACCATCTTTTCAATTTCCTATTGTGCTCATTTTAATTTAAAAAATGTACATATTACAGGGTGTTTTGCAATATGTGTACATTATGAAATACTGCATAGAGCTGGTTCACAAATGCATGCCCCACATCGTACTGCTTTCTTTGTGTGATAGCAACACTTTCAGTCTCTTTGTAACTTGAAGAGTATGTTATTTACTACCCCTCTCACTGTGCTGTACAATACTAGGAATTTATCTTTTGAGCAATATCAATCCCACTTTTCCCTGCCCAACTACTGTCCACACTCACTCTAGTCTCCTATGAGATCTTCTACGTAGTCACGTGATATCATGCGGTGTTTATTTGGTTGAACCTGGCTTGTTTCATGTGACACAAACTCTGCTGGTTCATCCGTGTTACCACAAATGATTGTGCTTCCTCTTTTATAAAGCTGTCTCGTACTCCACTGCGTATGTGGACCACGTTGCTTTTGTCCATTCATCTGTTGATCCATGCTGAGGTTGAGTCCGTATGTCAGCTATTGGTTTAAGACTTCAGGAGACAGGAGTGTGCAGCTTGCTCTAGGCTAGCATGTTTGGACTCCAGATATGCTGCCACACATCTGTATGCTCAGCTCTTTGGGGCCATGAAATCTGACACCCTCTGACCTCTGACCTCCTGTGGCCCCAGGCACCAGGCAGAGCCACAGAACAAGATCTTGTTTTGTTATTCAAAATACACACACACACACACGGGAAAATATAGATTTATTTTTAAACAGGGTCTCTCTATTGTAGTCCTGGCTCCTGGCTGTCCTGGAATTTGATTACGTGGACCTCCCGAGTGCTGGGATTAAAGGTGTGCTCCACCACCTGGAGAATCATTTTTTTAAAATATAGATTTTTTTTTTTTTGGTTTTTCGAGACAGGGCTTCTCTGTCCTGGAGCCTGTCCTGGAACTCTCTCTGTAGACCAGGCTGGCTTCAATCTCACAGAGCTGCATCTACCTCTGCCTCCCGAGTGCTGGAATTAAAGGTGTGCACCACCAACCAGCTAAATGTGTTTTTTATTTTATGTGCATGAGTGCTTTGCCTGCCTGTATGCATGTGTACCATGCATGTGCCTGGTGCCTCTGGAGGCCAGAAGAGGTCATTGGATCCCCTGGAACTGGAGTGACAAATGGCAATGAACCACCATGCAGAAGAGCAGCAAGTGCTCTTAACTATTGAACCATCTCTCCAGCCCAAGCATGAGATTTTTAAAGAAAAAAAAAAAAACAAGGTGGAAAAATTATCTTTAAGGGGAACATTGGGACACTGTCAGGCTCCACAGATTTTAGAAATCCTTAAAGGCTATAATTAAAGAATAAAAAAGTGAGGCCGGAGAGATAGCTCAGCCGTTAAGCATACATGCTGCTCTTGCAGAAGACCCACATGGTGACTCACTACCATCTCGAGTTCCATGAGATATGACACCCTCTGACCTCCATGGGCATCAGGCAGGCATACAATGCGTTGCACAAACATACCTGCAGACAAAACACATATAAAGTATAAAAGAAATTTAAAAAAGAAATTTAAAAAGAAGTTAAAAGAGGAGAGGTAATAATGAGAGGAAGAAATGTGGGACTAAGAAGAGAAGCCCGTGAGATGCGGATGAAAAGTCTGACAAAGGATGTGATGGAGACAACCGTGTAAAACCTAACAGAGCAGGCCGCAGACAAAAGCCAAACCATGGTGTGGCGTGTCAAAGAGTGGAGTATATCACTGTCCTAGTTAATTTCTGACATAGTTGTGCTGAGTTCAAAGATGACCTTCTCAGATCCCTTTGGCTCTAGGTGGTTCTCCTTGGTGCTGTGCAGTGTGTCTGAGCAGTTAGTGGCTTACATAGATCTTGGGAACCACCATGTTCCCATGTTCTGATGTGAGCAAGGACAGGCTCCAAGTTCTTTCCAAGTGCTTCCCTCAGACCCCTGTGCGCCTGCGTGTCCAGTGTATGTGAGAAGCGCCCCTTCCTGATACTGTTGAGTGCTTTGTCCCATCCCAGCATGCTGTGCGCTCTGAGAGTCCATTGGTGGAGACGCTGCCTGCTACCCACAGTAACCTCTGCTGCCTTAATCAGCTCATTTACAGACTGTCACTTGCAGGAAATGGCTCCTCGTGTGTTATCATGACTGTTGTCTCTCACAGAGTCTAAGTTGTGAGGATGCTCACTGCCATCTTAATGAGAAGTCTTAACTCCTGTTTTCTCTCTTCCTATCTAGGGTGTGGATGACATCATAAAAGGGTATGTATGGCTGCCAGTTGCAGTCTTTCCGTGTGGCAAGAATGACTTAGTTTTCAAGTAGAACATAATTCTCCCAGGTTGGGGCAATTTAGATTTAGTATTGAATTTCTGATCAAAAACAGGGACGGAGTGTGTTGCCACTGTTGAGAATAGATTAGAGCCTATGGTAGAGAAATGGGTTGTGAGGAACTATTTGGCTCAGTAGTGGGATTAGGGATAAAAAGACTAGGGTACTCTTAACTCCATTGTAATGTCAGCGCTTTACTCAACCTGTGTGCTTGCATGTAACTCTGGATCTGAATTTAACAGGTGCTTGGTTTATGGTAGATGGGATGTGGCTTCTATGTCTGCAAAGTACACAGGATTGTCCATTGGCAAATTTCCTATATGTTCACATTATTTTCTGAGACTAGAAGACATCCAGTCTTGGGGCTGGAGAGATGACTCAGAGGTTAAGATCACTGACTGCTCTTCCAGAGGACCTGGGTTCAATTCCCAGCATGCACATGGCAGCTCACAATTGTCTGAAAATTCAGTTCCAGGAGATATGACACCTTCACACCAATGCATATAAAATAAAAAGTTAAATAAATCATAAAAAATAAAAATAAATAAAAAAGAAGACATCCAGTCTTTCTGGATGTACTTAGATTTGCAACAATAGTCTTGAATCTCTGCACATACCACTTTGATACAGGTGTGAGTGACTGGTCCATTTCCATCCCATACTCTACAGGAGATTACAACCTTGCGTCTAGACAGCACACGCACGTGACCACACTGAGGATTTTTCTAAGACACTGGGATCATATTAGTATTAGTTTGATGTCCTCATCTTTTCCAACTGTTTGTAATTTTTATAACAGAGCCTGAAAAATCAGGTGTTATCTGCAATTCTCTATATTGGCTAAAGGTTTTGAAGCCATTGGACTTTCCTAGATATATTTCCCATACTTGATTTGCATTGAGCTCCAAGGTGTGGGTTCTGTACCCTGCTATTTGATCCTTCCTCAAGAACCCACATTCATGAAAATATGTTTCCACACAGTTTTCCCCCAAGTACCTTAGCTTCAGTTTGTTTTAAAATTTATTATTTTATCAAGGTGGCAGAGTGGGAGAAAATAAATTGTTTCATTTTAGAAGGCAAGAACCATGATTCTGAGAACATAAGGCCTTCCCAACACTGCACTGAAAGTAAATTGGAGGAGAACACGGTTGTGCTTTTCCCATTCCCAGATGCAGGTTACCCTCCTCAGCATCCTTGAGAGCTAAAGTGCATCTGTGCTTTGAAATGAGAGGAAGTAGTGGTGGCTGGGAGTATTAATTGTTTTTAATTCCTAGGAGTCAGGCTTTTTCACTGACGAAGCCCAAAGCCATCCCCAAGAAAGGAAGAAGAGTGTTCCGAGCCCCTGATCTACAAGGCATGCTGCAAGTGCTTCAAGGTGAGGAGAGATACATGACGTGCATGGGGATTCTAGTGGCTTCTAGATAGGGGCAAGGAAGAGTAGATGCCACATACTGATGTTTGGACCTTCTCTGATGGGACATGACCTTTCGTCTTTGACCCTGTTCTGGTTTTCAACTCTTCCCCGATCTGCAGAAGTGGACATTAGATTACCTTTGCTTGCATTTAAGATTGTGAATTTTTGTCCTTTCAGAGATCACAGAGGCCCAACGCTACTGGGGTAAGGAGAAAACACAGCACTGTAAGCCACCCTCTTCTCACTGTCTTGCAGAGCCTATGTTTCTGTTAGACCTCATGTTGCTTCTCCAAGGCTATGTGGTATGCTTCTGCAATCTGCCTCCCCAGTGATTTCTACACAAGGGTCCTTCCAGGCCTGCACACTTTTTTCTTAGACTTTTTTTGTTTGTTTGTTTTCCAAGACAGGGTTTCTCTGTGTAACAGCCCTAACTGTCCTGGAACTGGCTCTGGTAGACCAGGCTGGCCTCGAACTCACAGAGATCCTCTTGCCTCTGCCTCCCGAGTGCTGGGTTTAAAGGCATGCACCACCACCACCCCGCTTAAACTTCTGTTCGTAACATCATAGTACTTCCTGACCCCGTGACACTCATTCCTGTCATTTTTGTGCAGTTCAAGTGACGCTGGTTGAGAATAACAATCCAAACATTGCCATTGCTGCAGACAGAAGACAAATAAGATATGAAGACCATCAAACAAGAAATTTTGCACCTGGGAGTGAGAACTGTCATGATGGTGTCCTGGGCTACCCATGTATCCAATCAGGAAAGCATTATTGGGAAGTAGATGTGTCTGGGAAAGGTGCCTGGGTTCTGGGATTAAGTGATGGAAGCTACCTCTTCAATCCAATATTTCATTCAAATGCTGAAAGCCGCCTAAATCCCTTATTTCGTTTGGGTATTAGTAATGATTCACGTTATCAACCTAAATATGGCTTCTGGGTTATAGGGCTGTGGAACAAGTGCGTGTATAATGCTTTTGAGGAGTGTGCCTTCACAGGCAAGCTCAGTGTCTTGACCCTCTCGCTGATGGTTCCTCCCTGTCGAGTTGGCATTTTCCTCGACTATGCAGCCGGCACTCTCTCGTTTTATAATATTTCCCACCATGGGACTCTCATCTACAGATTCTGTGCAAATTCCTTTCCTGATAGGGTTTTTCCATATTTTAATCCTATGGGATGTTCAGTGCCAATGACAGTATGCTGGCCAGACTCGTAAAACTTCATCTGTTTCTGTGTAGGACCCTTGGCTCTGGTGTGTATCTTATTTGCCTGACCTCATGGGCACCATTTTACCCATAAATATATATGGAGATAATTTGCTGTCTCTAGCCTTCCTGTGTGAACATCTTTCACTGGTAAATAGAATATATTCATTTCTTTGGCCACATTCTCAGTTCCTTGGTATTTTAGGTGAGAATGGTAAATTATTCACCATATATTCAAGGACAAATATTTGAGTCCTCACTATGGAAGATAACACTGCTACCAAATTCTTCTTTTATTCTCCATGCCAGAGACGGAGCCCAAGGCCTCATGCGTACTGAGGAGGCACTTGCCTCAGTTCCCCTCATGTCTCTATACCTCATTCTACTCTTCAGTGAAAAGAAAAGAAAGGAAGTTCTTCAACAACTGGTCTGCCAGTTTTGAGAATTATACGTAGGAGACCATGGTTAAGAAATGTACCTTAGCAGTAGGCCATTTTCACCATGACACTTCTTCATCAAGGAACTCAGGAGAAAACATCACAAATGATATACACTGAAAGTCGGCAGTGCGCTCACCTAGGCAACATGTCTACCCAAAGTGGAATGATACAGAGAAAATCAATATAGCCCCTGCTGAAGGATGACACACACATTCATGAAGTGTTCCTTTTTTGTTGTTTTGTGACAGGGTTTGTCTGTGTAGCTCTGGCTGTCCTGGAACTCACTTTGTAGACCAGGCTGGCCTTGAACTCAGAGATCCCCTGCCTCTGCCTCTCAAGTGCTGGGATTAAAGGTGCGAGCCACCACCTAGCACCTGGCACATGTTCTATACTTTTGAGAAGAATGTTTTCTTTAATATAATTTGATATTTGAAAAGAAAATGACAAGACTGAGCTCCCTTCCGTCGGTCATCCAAATTGTGCCATTGGAGTGCAAATTGAATCGTAGACATTTTGATTTATACCAACTGGGAGAGAGTGCCCATGGTAGGGACAACCCCATATACTTTTGAAGAATATTAGTGTCCTAAAACATCTTAGAGAGAGAGACAGAGAAACACACACGCAGGCACGTGCATGCACACCCATACCCACACACTAGAGGGAGAGGGAGCGATAGAGACAGATTGAGAGAAAGAGTAGACAATGTGTGGCCAGAATACTTGAGTTCAAGTCCTGGTTCTAGCATGCCAGCAGTCCTGGTGTGAATAGCACACGCCAGCAGTCCTGGTGTGAATAGCACACTTAACAGATATGCTTATTCTGTTATAATTTTGCTGTAAATAGTGCAGGTGCCTCAAGCCAATATAAGGAAATGAGTATGAAGCTGGCAGTACAGCTCAGTGGGTGATAGCCCTTGTCACCAAACCTGGGCACCTGAGTGACCCATCTAGCAGGCCAGGTTATTCGGTGGGACCCGAGGAGGCACCTCCTGAAAGACCGATGGGGGCGAGAGAGAAAGGAGACCAGGCGCATAAAAAAGACAGAGTCAGTCTGAGTCGCGATAAGGTCTCATTTATTGCAAGGGGAAGCGGGCTTATATAGGCTGGTGGTTGGGGTAAGAGGAAGTCAAGGGAGGGGTAGGGGTTTGGTGGAGGTTCAGGGTAAGGTTACTTTGTTCCAGGGCTGGATCAACAGACTGTTAAGTTTCAGGAAGTTAGTCTAAAAGTACGTTTTGTGTTTTTTCCGAGAACCAGGCGTTCATGCAGCTGCAGGTGTAAGCGAGATAAACAGATTAGTAGGAGGTAGGTTTCTGGCCCCTGACACCTGAGTTCGATCCCCTGAACCCATATTCATACAATCTTCCCGCTGAATTCACACACGCTGTGGCATAGAGACCCAGACACATACATCAACATAAAATGAGCAAATGCAATTTTTTAAAAGATGAGAAACTCAGTAAGTATAGAGCATCAACTGAAGTTTCTCAGTTTGTTCTGTTAATTCCCATGAGCTATACACTGTATTTTAGTGTCCCATGAAGCCATGGGCAAGTGGGGAACAAGGACCGGCTTTCTACCAGTCTTACTCCTAGTCCCTAGATAACTCCCGTGACCACGTGACTCCAGTGTCCATGCGTGTGTATGTGTCTTCTTTCTCACTCTTGAGGGTGATTTGGTACCTTTTCGAGGACTGAACTCTGACATTCTGATCTTTCAGTGTATTGTAAACATAGACAATAGAGTATTACTAGAGCCTTGCCTTGTTTCAGCAGTCCAGTATGGTGTCTTATTCCACTGCGGGAGGGGTGTCTTTATCACTGTGACTAAAATAAATGATTATTAAGATTCTGTATCAGAACTTTCATGGTAGCTCATTTGTGCTATCCCTGTATCTGGGAGGTTGTGGCAGGAAAATTGCTGTGTATTTGAAGTCTCACATACAGAGTGAGACTCCATCAAAAACAAAAATAAAGTGTATATATTGGCTTCCTTCAAAACCATTACTCCTCTTTGTTTTAAGAAATGAAATAACTAGATTGCAAAATCACAGATTTTTTTGTTTTCATGATTTGTAAATGTTTCTGTTTGTTAAAATTAAAAGTCTTAACTTCAGAGCTTCCTGATCTTTTATTTATATTTCTTCAATAATTGTGCTTCATGGGAATTCCTGTCCTCTGTTTGAAATAAATGTCAGTGTGTATTGTGTGCAGTTAGAATCTGACACATTTGTGGCACTTCTCAAGAACCGCGTGGCCAGGGCTGTACTTGCCTGGTCACCTTCAGCCTTTTCACTGAGGTTAGAGGTTAATGGTAGACCTGAAGGACACGAAGTCTGTTTTTATTTTTAAGTTTTTAAATAACTTTTTAAGATTTATTTTATTATTTTGGGTATATCCATATTTAACCTGCATGTATGTCTGTGCACCAAGTTCATGCCTGGTCCTGTGAAGGTGCTGAGCCTCCATGCGAGCGCGGAGAATAAACCCAGGTTCTGTGTAAACACACATGCTCTTAACCACTGAGCCAACTCCCCAGCCCCTTTACAGAGACAGGAGGAACACTTTCTGCAGAAAAGCTCACACATTTAATCTGGGTGTCTGTCAGTGGTGATATTCAGTGTCTAGGTCCCCCTTGTTCCATAATCACGCAGAATAAAACCAAAGCGCAGTGGGAGGAAGCAATGCCAGAGCGATACCCACAGCGGCTTTCCTCGTTCTGAACTTAGCAATAAGGAAAGTTCCTACCAAAGCAGGAAGAAAGATTTTGTTGGTAGGGAATTCTTCAACATGACACTATTATTTGATTTCTCCAATACTGTGTGACTTTCCAATTATTTCCCCCAATCCAGAATTTGGTGTATTAACAAGATAAGAAGACAGATTAAATTTTTAGCTGCAAATGAATTATGATAATTTAGAATGACATTATAGATCAGCCCTTTTGAAAAATGGAACTACTCCACATGAGGTTACACATACTGGATCAAACTGTCAAGGAAGAAAAACTAGCAATTTAAGACAATGGATTGTTTAAAATACTCCAAATATCACATAAAATATTTTATGGAGTACAAATGACTATAGGCACAGGGCTGCTGATGACAGTCAAGTCTTGTTAAAAGCTTGACTCAAGCGCAGGATTTTTTTTTTTTTTTTTTTTTTTTGGTCTGTGAGGATGTCAGCAGCCCTCATCTAGTACCTTTATATTCTTTAGGCCTGCTTTGTTCTTGATTATTTTTTCTTATAAATAATACTATCATATGTCACATATTGTCCTGTTTGAAGGCTGATCTATAATAGCCAGACTTAGTTCTGAATAAGTGAGAGTATCAAGGGCATACCAAGCAAAAGTCCAAGTACAAAACAGTCCACCTGTACCTAGAGTTTCTGGTACTGCAGGCAATGTTGTGCCATGGAACAAAGAGAGTAACCTCTGTTGGAAATGGCTTACCTTCTCAGTGTTCTTAAGCCCTCTGATGTCTTTAATACCCTTCTCCTTTCCTGTCACAGTATCATGGGGTTGGTGTGTCTCAGAGGACATGGGATAAACATGCTTACATCTGTGACAGACGTCTCACCTTGTTCCCATACTTCCCTTTCAATAAGCACAAATATCATGTGCCAGTGTACTAATTTATATTACAGTTATGAATGCTATCTCATATGAATGCAGAAAAAAAAACAGGCTTGTATCACAATGATAGTAACAATGATATGATCCGGGGATTTCTTCCTATTAATGGCAGGGCCCAGACTGAATGAAATGAATGGAGCAACCAGACAGCATGCATGCATTAACTCATTGCTCTAAGCTCACAATTACAGATGTCTAGCCACTTCAAACCTCTTTGTAGTATGGGCCACCAGCTCACAAATAATGACACAGAGACACTTATTAAAGCCTGGCCTTAGCTTAGGCTCATTCCCAACTAGCTCATTTTTTTAATTTTATTGATAGTTATATTTACTATTTATTGGGAACCAACTAGTGCTTATAACTTAGCCTGTTCCTATTCTATGTTCTGCCACGTGGCTTTTACCTCTCCCATTCTGTACATCCAGCCTGCTCCACATCTCCTGCACGCCTAGATTCATCTCCTCTTCCTCTCTCTCCCTGGAAATTCCGCCTACCCTCTCCTGCCCAGCTATTGAACATTCAGCTCTTTATTAAACCAATCAGGTGCCTTAGGCAGGTGAGCAAAGCATACACACATCTTCATGCAGGATAAGCAAATACTCCCTAATACTCCTTTGACTTTCCTGCCATGAGGGCCTGTAACCGGGAACTGAACTCCCTCCCTTTCTGCCTTAGGCTTTCTTTTCTCAGGGTGATTTGTCACAGCAACAGGAATTAAACTAACACTTGAAAGATGTAAAACGATTATTCAGATATAGCACTATCCAAAATGGAAGTTGAGACAATAATGTCATTCACAGTACCAATAAAATAAACACTTAAAAAAAAAACTTAACCATAGATTTTTTAAAAGGCTTGTAGATTGGAAAATGGTGTGCCAGCGCAGCCCGGATGCCAAGACTGGCAGGGGGTGCTGGGTTTGAGACACAGAGGCTGCTTTTCAGGTGGAAGAACAGCAACCTTTATTTTTTCCTGAGCTAAAGCCTTTTATACCTCTACTGCTTCTGTGGAAAATCACCGGCCAGAAAGAATGCAAACATCCTTGTCAATTACAGACCACAAGGAAGTTCTGTTGGTCCGGGAAGTGAGGGCAGCTAGATCACAACAACTCCTCCCCCCCACCCCGTTTTATAAAATAAACGGTGCCTGTCTTGTTACTTTGGGTGGAATACCTTGCCTGTCCTGGGGAATAGCCCTTTAATATTCCCTGTCTTAGGTGGCATCCTGCCCCCAAAGTATTGCCCGTCCATGACTACCCAGACACATAGCCTTAAACCAAGCATCCCCAGGACTGACAGCGCCAATGAGCCAGACCAGTGCTGCAACCATCTAGCATGCACTAACTGGGTGGTAAAATTAACAAAAGCAGTATTCCAAACCCCTCTCATATGATGGTTGAGTTCCATAACAGTAGCAGAAGCATGCAATACAGTGCCAAGAGTAACGCACATAACACGATAAAAGCTAGAACATGTTAGCCATTGAAAAGATAGTCCACTTGCTCCTGAACCTGAGCCACTTGTTGGTTCAAGGTCAATATGCCCAATTGAATATGTCCGTTAAGATCATTCTGAATGTCCAAAGCATTGCTGACTCTTCAGCCAGCTGGTTGACAGTCTCAGCCGTCTGCACAGTCTGGGAGAGAGCAACTCTGGCAGCAGTATCTGCAGTGGCAGAGATAGCAATAACGGCAATCACAGCTGTGTTGATTCCAAGGTCTTTCTTCTGCCGATCTTCTATGGTCCAGCACTTGTTGCCATATTTGCTGATACTCCAGACACCACCATGGTGTTCCCCAGGCCGGGCACTGTGCCTTTCACCGCAGCCACCTATCAAAGCTCTGCTCCAGCTGCCTTCGGGCCCTAGACTCACTCTCTCTGGGTCCAAACTGCTGCATGGAGCAGAGCAGAACTCAGGGAAGCAGGCTTGATGCTCCAGCTCTGGAACCATTGAAGGGGCCCCACATTAACAATCTTTTAGGGCTGGGCAGTGGTAGTGAAAGACCCCGACCCAAAATAAGGCTTAGATTCTGCATTAGCTTATAAAGGTCAGAATGAGGACAAGTCGTAAACAAGTCTAGGTGCAGCTAGCTGGCAGTTGATTGGGGAGCCTGTGGGTGGAACAGAATGTAAACTATCATGACCCCCACAGTGCTAGAATCAGCCATAGCAGATGTTTGTGGTTTTCGGGGAATTCAAGGGAACAAACAGCCATGTCCCTGGGATGACCTCTATGCTCGGTTTGAAATAGCCAATAGAATGCTTGTTGCTATGCAGATGCTTATGTAACCTCCTCTACCCTATAAAAGCGCTGTACCCCAGAAGCCCGGCATGTTCAGTTAGCTGAAGCTGCTGACCGCCCGCAGGCACCTGTGTGATTCAATAAAGACCTCTTGCTATTTGCATCCAGTGGCCTGCTGTCGGTTCTTGGATGGGGGACTCCGAGGGTCTTTCATTGGCACACGCCTTTAGTCCCAGCACTCAGGAGGAAGAGGCAGACAGATCTCTGTGAGTTCAAGACCAGCCTGGTCTACAGAGCTAGTTCCAGGACAGGCTCCAAAGCTACAGAGAAACCCTGTCTCGAAAAACCAAAACAAACAAACAAACAAAAAAAAAAAACAACCCACAATCTTTTAGGGAATTTGGGCATCGTCAACCTGTCTGGCTATTTCCTGCTGAGCAGGGGTGCTGCATTCTTGGGGGTATTTTACATCAACATTTCAGGGGGTCTCGGTGAATCAAACCACATAAATTTGCACTGAATCCACAGGTTCTCATCCTCTGTGGAGGCAAAAGCAGAACCTCTTTTCCAAAGCATCAAATCCTTAGGCCCATATTTTAAAGTCAAAATACCTTTTTTTTAAAAAATATTCTTTATGGTTTATTTAACTTTATTTTATGTGCATTGGTGTGAAGGTGTCAGATCTTCAGACAGTTGTGAGCTGCCATGTGGGTGCTGGGAATTGAAACCAGGTCCTCTGGAAGAGCAGTCAGTGCTCTTAACTACTGAGCCATCCCTCCAGCTCCCTCAAAATACCTTTCTTAGCAATTTCCAGAATCAAATGTCTTTCTCAAGTTCAGAACACAAAAGACAACACAATCAACACAATAGCATACATCTGTACATATTTTATCTTTTTGAGGCCCTCAATTTACCCTCTTGCCTCCTCTTTATTACTTCCCTACTGGCCAATCTTCCAGAGTGCTGCACCAGCACGGCAACTGTAGTTCTGAGTGAGGGACATCAGGATTAACACACAGTACAACTTCAGGTTCTTCAGACAAGCCTTTATTCCATTTTTTCACACAGTATATATAGCCCTCAGCAGGGGAGGCCGAGCCAGGAAAAGCAGGAAGCTGTCACTGCAACTTACATGGCTTAGGGGTAAACATCCTTAGAAAACAATGCTAAAAACACCAGATTGTTCCTGTTTTCAACCAACCACAAGAGTGCAAAACAGAGCAAGTGGGGGTGTGAAGGCCTGCCCTCAAGGGACCCAACACTGGAGGGCATCCCTCAGAGTGTCTCTGGGGATGAAGAAACACATACTCCTTTTAATCTGACTTGGCTTGTTCCCAGTCTGGAACATTTAAACCCCGCCCCCGTTAATAAACCAGGGGCTAACTTCAGCTATTGTTTGTACAAAATCTTCGGCTGTCTTCCTTGTTACTTCCATGCCTCATTAAGAGTTTCAGTTACTTTTTGAGGCCTTCAATTCACCCTCCCGCCTCTTTATACTTGCTAATATTTTGGAGGATGTCCCTCAGAGTATCTCTGGGGATGAAAAAAAAAACACATTACCTTCCCCAATACACTCCTCGATTTAGCTGGCAGAGTGACCCCTTTCACATATCCCCACTTTCCAGATCTCGGTGGCACCTCCACTTTGCTGTGCCAGCGCAGCCTGGATGCCGAGACTGGCAGGGTGCCAGGATTGAGACATGGAGGCTTCTTTTCAGGTGGAAGAACAGCAACCTTTATTTCGCCCCAAGATAAAGCCGTTTATACCTCTACTGCTTCTGTGGAAAACCACAGGCCAGTAAGGACACAAACATTCTTGTCAATTACACACCACAAGGAAGTTCCGCTGTTGGTCAGGGGGAGTGAGGGCAGCTAGATCACAACAGGAAAACATCTTTGTTTAAGGATGAGAGGAAGAGTATGTGCTACAGTCTCTTCTGGATTGGCATCTCCTCTGAATCCAAACTCTGTTGCTTTGAAAAAATGTCTAAAGAGCCAGGTGGTGGTAGTGCATGCCTTTAATCCCAGCACTCAGGAGGCAGACACAGGTGGATCTCTGTGAGTTCAAGGCCAGCCTAGTCTACAAGAGCTAGTTCCAGGACAGGCTCCAAAGCTACAGAGAAACCCTGCCTTGAAAAAACGGGAAAAAAAAAGAAAGAAAAGAAAAATGTATAAAGCGGACTTACTGTCTTAATCTACAGAGTATAACTCACCAAATAAGCTGAGGCCTTTGTTACCTTGAGTGAATCTATTACTCCTCATTTCAGATTTTAAATTAGTTTCAAAAGAAATACACACGGAGGTAATGAACAAGAATGTATTCAAGTGTTTTACCACAAGGTGAAGCCCTCTTTATTGAGAACCATCCCACTATCCCTTGTAGTGACTGTTCCGAGGTACAGTGCCATCTATTCACACAAATATGAAAGAAATACACACGGAGGTAATGAACAAGAATGTATTCAAGTGTTTTACCACCAGGTGAAGCCCTCTTTATTGAGAACCATCCCACTATCCCTTGTCGTGACTGTTCCGAGGTACAGTGCCATCTATTCACACAAATATGAAAGAAATACACACGGAGGTAATGAACAAGAATGTATTCAAGTGTTTTACCACCAGGTGAAGCCCTCTTTATTGAGAACCATCGCACTATCCCTTGTAGTGACTGTTCCGAGGTACAGTGCCATCTATTCAAACAAATATGTAGTGACTGTTCCGAGGTACAGTGCCTTCTATTCACACAAATATGTAGTGACTGTTCCGAGTACAGTGCCATCTATTCAAACAAATATGAAAGCTGATACTTTTGCAGCTTTTGAACCCTAATAAGAGGCCTTAAAATGTATTAGCATCTGTATAAAAAACTTTATAAAATCAAAGTAGAGTGCTGGGAAGACGGCTGAGACAGTGAGCACACTTGCCATCAAGCAGCAACTGAGCTCAACCTTCAGATTCGCACATTGGAAAGAGGAACCTGATGTCAGCACGCTGTTCTCTGACCTTCACACAAGGATGTAGCTTGCCACTAGGGTGACCTCCTGGAGTCTTACTGAAGACAGGGAAGAGAGATTGTACAAGCCAGGGGGGTCATGATGGAGGAACCCACAGAGACAGCTGACCTGGGCTCATAGGAGCTGCAGACTCTGGACTGACAGCTAGGGAGCCTCCACAGGACTGACCTAGGCCCTCTGCATCTGTGTGACAGTTGTGTAGCTTGGTCTCTTTGTAAGGCTTCTAGCAGTGAGATTAAGACTTGTCCCTGGAGTTTAGCTAGCTTTTGAGAACCTGTTCCCCATGCTGGATTTACCTTGCCCAGTTTTTTTTTTTGTTTTTGTTTTTGTTTTGTTTTGTTTTTTGAGACAGGGTTTCACTGTAGTTTTAAAGCCTGGCCTGGAACTAGCTCTTGTAGACCAGGCTGGCCTCGAACTCACAGCGATCTGCCTGCCTCTGCCTCCTGAGTGCTGGGATTAAAGTCGTGTGCCACCACCGCCCAGCTCCTTGCCCAGTCTTGACACAAGGGGAGGAACTTGGTCCTGCCTCAACTTGATGCATCATGCTTGCTCAAGCCCATGGAAGGCCTGCCCTTTTCTGAATGGAGGAGAAGCAGAGTGGAGGGGGGTTAGATGGGAAGTAGGCGGGGGGGGGGACTGGGGAAAAGGACGGGAAACTGTGGTATCTATGATGTAAAATTAATGAAAACAATGGATTTAAATTTACAAAAAGGATGTGGCTGACACACGTGAGTGATAAATAGACAAATGAATATGTTGCTAAAAAAAGAAACTAAAACCAGGACAGCTGAGAGCAGAATTTCAGCCTAGAACAGTCTTTGCCAGGTTCTCTGACAGAAAGGGAGTTGGGGGGGGGCAGAGCCGGACTCTCCCTGGGCCTGAGAGGGATGGTGAGTGTTGAGACTCAGACCTCCCCCCCCCCCCGCCACTGGAAAAAACACACACACTGAATTGGGAAGATGTCAAAGCAAGATCTTGTTTAATTGTATTATAAGGCAGGAACTTGTACAGGCTGAGATATGGGGTGGGGAGGAAAGCCTGGGATGGGCCGAGGTGGAGCAAGGAACAAGGGCCAATAATATTCTGCCATGTTAGTGGTGGCTGGGAAAAGGAGGGCCTAGGTCGGGTTGTGCTGAGTCACTTCCTGTGCGGAAGTTATAGCCAAAGAAAGGTCTCCAAACTCGAGCTAGGCTCAGGAAGTTACACTAGGCCTCATGCCAACTCAAGTTAGGCTCAGCAAGTTACACTAGGCGTCATACCCAGGCCTCATGAGGCCCAACAAGTCATGTGGCTTATAATGTCCAGAAATCATAAATATCCTTATTATGTACAAGATAGTCAAGTTAGCATTCTACGTTTACTGATACTTGGTTTCATACACGATCTTAAGTTACATCCATTTCAATTTATAATTTAAAAACCTCTGCATTTGTTACAGTGAGAGAAAGGATTTGGATTTGTAGACCAGAAATAACTCCACTCTAGGCTCATTACTGCTTATATTTTCTATTCCTTGACTCCCTGTTGAATGTGAGATATCTTGGGCAAATCGACATATTCTCATTAGTGATGGTTACGAGGCCAGTTCTTGTGGATTGTTTAAATGACAGGGATGAGTGGCTAACTGGCTTTGTCACATTTCCTGAAGACAGAGGGAAATAGAGAAGTCGGAGGGCATAGATGTTATACTGATTGGGCTAGATAGCTCTCGGCTTGATTTGAGCTGTCTTTGAGGATATCAACGAGAGTAAATGGGTAAGCATCTCTCCTAAATGATTCCAGATTCACCACATCTAAGCATGATTTAAAGTATTAAAGTACAGAAGGGAGACCACGGGAAGAGATGCTTGAATGGCACAGGTTTGTCCAGATGAAGGCGAGCCTCAAGGCAAGAAGTAATATCAGAAATGGATGAGAATGAGCAGACTCAGGAGTTCAGAGGACACAGGGTCATGGGAGCTGGGCAGTCCCAAGGATTAAAGTATGGATAAGCAGGGTGGGAAAAGCAGCATTGAAAGAACGTGTAAATGAGTGACCCATGGTTTGTGACATTGAAGAAGGACACTATGCCCTCTTCACAGTCAAGGAAAACCCCAACCCGATGGAGAGGGACCGCCACAAAGGGGGTCAGAACGGTAGGGTCACAGTTGGAAGAATCCTCAAAGATACTATACTTTGACCCACCCTGTAACCCTATAACCCAGTAGCCATTCTGAGGTTTGTATCTGTGGCAAACATTTGGCTGATTCTTGCCTCTCCTGACATCAAACTTTAAAGTACGTTTTCTAACGTAAACTCCCAGTGTCCAGGCATTCTTCTTAGACACATCCACTTCCCAGTAATGTTTCCCTGAGGAGAAACATTTGGAGCCCAAGATACCATTGTTATAACACTTAAATGGCCAAATGGGCACAGATGTCACTTGTCTGTGATCTTCTGAAAGAATAAGATTCAAATTTAGGTTTTCTGGATTAAATGTGAAATCCACTGCAAGAGAAAAAAAAAAGAAAGAAAAAGGTCAGGTGACTAATAAAGATGTGGCTTATTTGGTGACATCATGAAAAGCAAAAACTGGAAAGGTTAGAGGGAAATAATACTGATCGATTGTGGGAGATGGTAAAACAATACAAAAATGTTATACAGTTGTTGTTTTAGGACAACTTGTCTTGCTAAGTAGCCCAGGTTAGCCTTAGACAAGCAATTCTCCTGCCTCATCTCCCTAGTGCTCAGATTATAGGCATATACCACCATAGGAAGACTTAGGGGAACACTCTGTGTGTACACTGGAGACAAAGGTGATGAGACCCTACTGAACCAACCCTTCAGAAAGGTGACCAGAATACCGTGATTTGAAGATCTGTAACTTCTTACCCCAATAGCCCCGGACAGCTGTTAACTCTGAAACGATAAAAGATTTGGTGACTTTCATCAGAAGCAAAAAATTGGAAGAATCCTTCTCTCTAGAGGTAAGGAAGGTTGGTATAGTGAAGCTGCCAGCTGGCAAGCGAGAGACCAAACTGAGTCCTTTCCAGTTCTCCCCAAGACACAACTGGACCCTCTTCCTCACAGGATGCCCCTCCCTGGCCCCTGCTCTCTTCACCTGTAGATTTACCCAGCGGCCCACACCCACACTCGCCACTGCGCCTCACTCACCTCTAAACTGTCGGAGCATGTCGCTCAGATCAGGAGCTTGGAATACTTTCTTCAGTTTCCTAGAAACTGCTTTTGGCTTCTTCAGCGTCCAGATCTGACTCCTAGAGATGAAGAAATATTTTACCTTTACATCTGTCTCCGTGTTGTCTCTGACAAAACTGCCTTTATCCCCTCCACATCATTGATGAACTTGATACTTGAACCTCAGAGAAAGCCCTGACTTTGTTTTTTTGAGACAAACTTTCTTTGTGTGGCCCTGGGTGTCCTAGAACTCGCTCTGTAGACCAGGATGGCCTCAAACTCACAGAGATCTGCCTGCCCTGCTCCACAAAAACAAAAACAAACCCCCAAATGAGTCTAGTTTTAATTTCATGTGTTTTAAAGGAAGTTGATGCTATTAGATTGGCAACTCAAAGGCTGAGTGGTGGTGGCCCGCACCTTTAATCCCAGTGTTGTGCCCAGATTACGACCCCCAGAGAGAGACCACCAGAGAGGCCCAGACTGTAAAAAGCAAGGTTTAATCAGCATAATACAAACATGTTTGGAATCCGTCTCCAAATGACCCCATTACAGTGAGGTAGAGAGAAGAGTTGTATCTCCTCTGTGGGGTAAGCTTTTAAAGGCATAACTACAAAGAGGCTTTTTGCTGCTTTGGCATGGGTGCAAGGACTTTTCCTCCCTCCCATTCTGTTATGTCAGCTTTTTCCTTGTTCTTAGAGCAAGGCCACTGTTTCTGAGTTGGGCCATCTTTATCAGCCTGTACCAGGTGGCTGGCTGAGCTGAGCTAAGTGACCTTGTGCTCAGAATCTCCCAGGTGGGAGAGGGGAAGGCCACTGTCTTCCTGGGAAAACATTCTGCTAGGAAATTTCTTCTCGCACCTTTGAGAATAAGGGGTGAGGGTCCCTACACCAGCACTCTATGAGTTAGAGGCCAGCTTGGTTTAGAGTGAGCTTCAGGACAGTTCCAAAGCTACAGAGAAACCCTGCCTCAAAAAAACAAAAACAAAAACCAGATTGGCAACTACAGATCAAGGATTATACTTTAACATAAGAGCTTGTAAAGCATACCAAACAAGAGAATAATTTTTGGAAACTTAGATAAGAATCACAAACCCCAAGGTGTGTGTGTTTCTAAAAGTCAGTAGAAATCTTCTATTCTCAGTGAACAGAGTCCCCATGGCCTGTCTAAACCTCGGTCAGGCTTTCTGTTTACGAAACCCCTATGAAACAGGAGATCCAGGACTGGCGGCAGGGAGTCTGCAGGAGTGAAGTTAAGTCATCGGAAAATGATGCTGACATCTCTAATGCCCTTTGTGGCCCCAACTCTGACTTAAAATGCCACGTTCACTACCACTGAGTCTAGTTCATTCTCTGAGGGGATGAGACGATCAAGTCTTTATCTGGGACCAGCAACCCACTTCAACCGTTAACCAAAAAAAATGCCTCAGTGGCTTGCCACAGGCCAATCTAACTGGTTCATTTGCTCATCTGAGGTTCCCTTTTCTCAAATGACTCTAATTGTCAAAACTGACAAGAAAACTAATAGGGACAACTACTAATCCATCTTTACTACACAAACCCCACTTGGAGTCATCCATACTTACCATTTCAAGGTACCGCTCATATCCTAGGGAGAAGAAAATAAAATCACAAGTCACAAAGTGTGAGCTTAGAGCAGGGTTAGTGAAAAGGAGCAAAGGAGGAGGGGGAATCAATGAATCAAGAGTAAGTTATTTTTTTTTCTAGATAGCTTCTTTAGATGTGGCCCAGGGCGGTGCTAAACTGTTGATCCTCCTGCTTCAGCCTCTTAAGCACTGAGGTTACATATATTTGCCAGCAAAACTGGCTAAAAATATGGTTTCTTTCCTTCTCCCCCCCTTTTTTGTGTTGTTTGTTTCTTGTTTTTTGTTTTCCGAGACAGGGCTTCTCTGTGTAGCTTTGGAGCCTATTCTGGCACTCTCTCTGTAGATCAGGCTGGCCTCAAACTGACAGAGATCTGCTTGCCTCCGCCTCCCAAGTGCTGGGATGGGATTAAAGGCCTGCACAATCACCACCCTGCTGGTTTCTTTCCTTTTCCTTTTTAAAAAGTTATGTCAAAAATACCAATAGAACTGGCAAACCTTAGGCTAAACACACCAGGAAAAAATACAGGAGAGGTACAATTTTCAAATGGGGAAGAAAAGATGAGACACTGTTTCTGGCCTTGAACAAATTTAAAAAGAATGGTGGTGGAACAGGCCTTTAATCTCACTCAGAAGGCAGAGGAAGGAGTTGGGTTACACAGTGAGATCCTGTCCCAAAATAACCAAAACAAGTAAACGAACTGAAAAGTTTCTGGACCCCAAAAAGCTTCTCCCCTGAGTCAATAATCCAAAGCAAACCAAATTAGAAAAAGCCCAGGTTTAATGGATACAAATGCTCCCAGATGGCTTTCTAGCCCCCCAGAAAGGAAGACCAGAAAACCAAGTGTTTGTTCTCTGGGTTTATTTTTAAATACCCTGTGGGAGTGGTCTTGAGCATCTCTGGGGAGGGGTCATCGTTTGGTGGGCTTTCTCAGAGGTGGAGTCTGGACTGAGGCAAGGCCCAGGGGAGGGGCTTCGGGTGGAGCTTCCACCCAGACATTCCTGACCCTGGGCATAAGGGAGCCAGGAGCTGGAGTGAAGCCTCCATCAGAAAACAAACAAACAAAACTGAAAAGAACCACAGGAGCGGGTATGTGTGTGTGTGTGTGGGGGGGGGGGCTTGGAGGTAGAATTCTTACCTAGCAAGTGTGAGGCCCTGGATTCAACTCCTCAAGCCCTCTCCACCCCGGTTTGTTGTGTTATGAACAAAGTAGGTAAGTCAGAGGAGATGAACAGATCCCATAAGTGCAGAAGCAACCAACAGTGATTCAATAAGAGAGAAAATATGCATAGGATGAAAGCATGCAAAGAGACTGGATTGGAAGTCAAGCTTCATGAAAGGAAAAGTCAACCATGGCTTCACTGCTGAATTTTACTAAAAGCTTAAAAGAATACGGAACACCAATATTTTTAAAATTCTTCCAAAAAACACAAAATGACTTTATGTAATACTAAAATTGTTAAAGCATCACAAGAAGAAACCAACGAAAGCATCATGGAGCTGCTGTAGAACTTGGCAGGAGGGTGCTGGGGACAAAAATGAAAAAGGGCAGTCAAGATGGCCTAGTGGGTAGAGGTCCTGCTGTCAAGCCCTGGACCCAGTCCCTGGGATCCATATGGTGGGTCCCTCTCAGGCTAACATCTTACTTAATGGCAAAACACTGGAATGGTTTCCCTTAAGACTGGAAAGGGGGCAATAATATTCTCTTCCATGACTTCCATTAACACTGAGTGCAGAAGCTTCAGGAAGGAAAGAGGCAATGCCTCCGCAGCCTGCCTTGAGATGCTCTTTCCTACCTGCAGCAGCTCTGTTGCTGGCCACTGGCACCGAAGCTCCAGATCTGAAATAAGTTCCTGCACCAACTGGCTCTGTTGAGCCAGCTCAGCTTCTCCCTCTGCCAGGCTGTCGAGTATCAGCTGCTCCTCTTCCCCAAGTCTTTCCAGCTCTTTCTGCTCCTCCTCGTTCAGGATTCTTCTGAGCTGATCAAAACCCGTTTGTATCCTTTCTCTCTCAGCCTGGATCTGGCACTGCAGAAATGCACAGGGGGAGAGAGAGACGTAAGAGCCTGTTAGGCTGAGGTAAGATGTCATTATGAGGTAGCAGAACTTAACCCAGGGCAGACACAGGAATAGAAAAGCAATCTGGGGGATGCTATTTTTAGCTTCTATTTTCTCTTTATTACAAGCCAACCCAAACAGGGACAAAAACTAAACAATCCCCTCCTTGTCTTATTTAGGCAACCTCCAAAACTAATACAAGACTGGAATAAGGCTCAACTTGTAACGAATGCCCTGGGCACGCATGGCGCCCTGCATTAGCACTTTTGGTTTTGAAATTTACAGAACTTTTCTTTATTTTTTTTTCTTTTTTTCCTGGTGTCTTCCAGCAGAAGTGTCAGAGCCTTCAGGGACAAGAGAAGAACAAAGACTCTTCCAGCCTTCAACATTATACAGTTTATCATTGTGTTTGATTCCAAATATTTATGTGTCTTTACAACAAGTCTGCCCCCATCCCTCATCCCTAAAAAGGAACTTATAGATAGCTTTGAACTCATTGATTGTCAGGGAACAAAGATGAGGGTCCAAGCATCTCCTGCCTTCCAGGAAATTCTGTCTTCTTCAATGTCAGCTTCCAATTTCTCCGCCTTCTCCTGCTCCTTCCTCAGCCTCTTGAGAGCTTTCTGGAGATTCTCCTGTGAGAAAGGAATCATATCTGTCATGCTTGCCACCTGCACAGAGAACTAACAAAGAAACCAGGTTGTTCCCAGTTTGTAGAAGTCATGAGGTTGATGCTGACACAGAAGAGCATTCTTTATCCCTGGGGAACGGAGGCATCATTCGCATACCAACGGGAGCCTGCATCTCTTTCCTCAGAGAAAGTACAGACCATGTAGCAAGTGCAATCCTTCCTCACCCTGATGACCTTCCAGCTGGCAGTATTCCCCAGCAGAGGCCATGCTGAGAGGCAAGCTGAAAGCATTCCCCAATTGTGCACACAGGGGAAGGGAACCCCGAAACCTTCTGTTCTTAATCAAGAGATTTTGTGTACTGCAAGCCAACCCACTACATAAACGGAAAGAAAAGACATTTCTAGGCATTAGGGACCTAATATAAGGTAAGGGCTCAATATTATGGTGGTAATGTGAATCAAGAAGGTCAGGAAGTTGCCGGTCTGTGGTGGCGTACGCCTTTAATCCCAGCACTTGGGAAGCAGTGAGGTGGATCTCTGTGAGTTTGAGGCCAGTGTGGTCTGTAGAGTGAGTCTAGGATAGTCGGGGCTATACAGAGAAACCCTGTTTTGGAAAAGAAAGAAAGGAAGGAAGGAAGGAAGGGCGGGAGGGAAGGAAAAAGAGAGAAGGAGGGAGGGAGAGAGGGAGGGAGGGAGGGAGGAGGGAAGGAGGGAAGGTACAATTTCTTATCAAGAACCACTTTCTGCCCTGTCTTCCTCCCTTCATGACCTTACCTGACATTCCTTGACTGCTTCCTCCCGGAGGAAAGTGTGGTGACCACGATGCTCCTTAGAACGCTCACAAACCCAGCAAATGATCTTTCTATCTTCCTTACAGAAGAGAAGGAGTTTCTCTCCATGGTGGATACAGAGATCTCTTTTTTCCCCAATGTCAAGGTTCAACTTGACTTCCCTGACTCTCTCTTCTACGTTTGCCAGATGTTGATTAACCTGTAGATTTTCAAATGAGAATCTAGTACCACACACAGGACAGCTGCTTCTCCCTCTGGGGTTGATCATTGCATTCTTCTTGTTCGTGGTGATGCAGGCTTGGCATGCATTGTGGCCACAGCCTAGACTCACGGGTTCTTTCAAAAGTTCTTGGCAGACAGGGCAAATGGCCTCCTTCTCTACATTCATCGGAACTGCGGAAGCCATTCTACTGCTCCCCTACTTTATCTTGCCCTGACTTCTGAGGCTTCTTCTTCCTACAGACTGCTGGATGGCTAGGAAGATTATAAAATGACAGTGCATAAGAAAGGCAACTTAGAGGAGCACGGCCACTTCGTATCCTTCAAGGTGGATGATATGATGGCAAAAAACACTTAATTTTCAGCTGTGAATAGATAGAATCTGAAACAAAGAACAAAGCAATTATAATTTGGTGAATGGAACAGAAATACTCCAGAGGAAGAACGTAGTGGCAGCATAGGAAAGAGCAGGGACTGAGGCAAAATGAAGAAAGAATGAGAAACTCAGAAAACACAGTTCACACAGGCCTTAGCTTAGCATTGTGCAGAAGTGCAGGCAAACGGCACAAGTCCTGGGATCTGGGTCTCTTTTCGTCCTAGAATCTGGCCACAGAGTACAGTGTTGGAGTCGCCCTGATTGGGAACGGGCAAGGTTGGGAGTTTTCCTACTTCTGTTATTAAAAAAACAAAAACCAGCTGGGCAGGGGTGGCACACACCTTTAATCCTAGCACTCAGAAGGCAGAGGCAGATCTCAGTGAGTCTGAGGCCAGCTTGGTCTACAGAGCAAGTTCCAAGACAGCCAAGGCTACAAAGAGAAACCCTGTCTTGAAAAACCAAAAATAGCCGGGCGGTGATGGCGCATGCCTTTAATCCCAGCACTCGGGAGGCAGAGGCAGGCGGATCTCTGTGAGTTCGAGGCCAGCCTGGTCCACAAGAGCTAGTTCCAGGACAGGCTCCAAAGCTACAGAGAAACCCTGTCTCGAAAAACCAAAAAAAAAAAAAAAAAAAGAAAGAAAGAAAAAGGAAAGATCAAAAATGAAGATCTCACTATGAACAGGAACAAAACAATGGCAAAACAGCAGAAAGAAAAGAGCTGAAGTTGCTGGGGTGAAAGCTGAAGGGTAGAAAGAATCAGTTAAGCAGAGTCTTTGAGAGGGCAAACTGGCCGCAAACATCGGAGCCCAAGGAACCAGAAGAGTGGGAGAGGTGGGTGCACATTATCTGTGCACCTCGTATCAATGCACACAATGTGAAAGAACAAAAGATGTCATTCTTAAAAGTTAAATAAAGCTAAGGAACATTAAAAGATGATGCTAAACGTACTGTTGATTGGCCCACAATAAAAAGAACAGCTTGAGAAACACTAAGCAGGGTGGAGTTATGGTGCAGGAGTTAAGGGCTCTGGTTGCTGC
>PVIU01020348.1:0-34266 GCA_004026605.1 Ondatra zibethicus
GGGGGGAGGGGGGACACAGGGGAGAAAGGCACAGAGAGGGAGCAGTGTTCCGAGGGCCACACAGCACAGAGCTCGGTCACTACCCAAGCTTCCACCCCCAGTCCTGGTTCCAGCCTTCTTGCTGTGCACCCTGGGCCTAGGGGACCTCAGAGGGACACCCCAGGTTACAGAGGGCAGCAAGAAATCCCCCACCCGCGACATTTATCCGGGTCACCGCCACCAATCTTGGCCCAGAATGTACACAATGCGACTCTAGCTGGCCCTTTCCGCCCTATGCGCCCTGAGTCCTCCCTGTCCCCCGTCTCTGCTTCCCCGCACTGTACACTTGCTAGGTCCAGACCCCCCCCAACTCACCCAGTCCAGTTCCCTTGCCCACGAAGGAGGGGAACAGAGGAAGTGACATGAAGGCTCGGGACTGCAGTGGGGGGTGGGCATCCACAAACTTCCCTTCCTCCCCTTCCCCAAATAAACATGAGGGTTCTGAATTTGGTTTGTTTATTATTCCTTTTTTGCCCCAGTATTCTATAGCTTGTCTTCTAAGAAAGGGGATTTAAAGAAAGAAAAAGAGGAAAGAGTTAAAAGACCGAAGCGCCACGCGTGTCTGTGTATATAGTAGCTTTGGTGTGTCCTCTTGGTCTCCCTACGAAGGGAGATTGCTGTACTGAGGGTGGGGTCTAGCTGTGCCTTTAAAATAAAAACATGAAAAGGTCTGTCGCTGTGTCCCTGCCTTTGTCTTGTGGGGTGGGGACCCCTTTCCTCAGGACACCCCCGTCCTGGGACAGAAGATCCTTTGGTGAGCAAGCGATGGGCCACACAGCACCGCTCACAGGTGAGCAGAGTTGGCTGTGGCATTCACGGCGATGGGGACGTCACTGAGCCCTGCTTACCCTCTAAGAGGTGGTCTGAGTGCTCCTTGTATCCCTTCCAAGCTAGGCTGTCTGTGGGAATGCCCTATCGTGAATCTCTACTTGTTTTTATTTTATTTTTTTTAAATATTTTTATGGTTTATTTAACTTTATTTTATGTGCATTGGTGTGAAGGTGTCAGATCCCCTGCAACTGGATCTTCAGACAGTTGTGAGCTGCCATGTGGGTGCTGGGAAATGAACCCGGGTCCTCTGGAAGAGCAGTCAGTGCTCTTGACCACTGACCCATCTCTCCAGCCCCAAAGATATCTTGATTACTTTTTTTTTTTTTTTTTTTTTTTTTTTTTTTTTTTTTTTTTTTTTTTTTTTTTTTTTTGGTTTTTGAGACAGGGTTTCTCTGTAGCTTTGGAGCCTGTCCTGGAGCTAGCTCTTGTAGACCACACTGGCCTCGAACTCACAGAGATCTGCCTGCCTCTGCCTCCCGAGTGCTGGGATTAAAGGCATGCGCCACCACTGCCCGGCTATTTTATTTTTTATAGTTACTGGTTCGTTAGGTGTTTGTCAGCTCAGACACTGTGCATAAGTCTGTTCTCCACCACGTGGGCCTGGGAATCGAACTCAGGATGTCAGGCTTTGCTGCAATCGCCTTTACCCGTGGAGCCATCTCAGTGGCCCTGTTTTTGTTGGACTAGCTTGTTTGTTGTTTGTTTTTTGAGGCACAGTCTCTGTAGCCCAGGCTGGCCTGGAACTCACAGAGATCCTCCTGCCTCTGTGCCACCGGGCCCTGACCACCTTTGTGTTTTGAGGTGGGTTCTTGCTAGAGCCCAGGCCTAAGGACTATAAGGCCTGGGTTCACCCTGGATCTTGGGGATGCTGTGCCCACTTGGGTTCTTCAGCCAGAGTCTGAGGGTGTTGGGCAATGGAAGCTTCTACCCTACCTCTGCTCCCAGGAAGATCAATCTGAGGGGCCCAGGTGATAACTGTCACTTTGCCCCCAGGGTTCCTGATTGGGGGGATGGCTCCCGCCAGCAGCTGGCCTGGGGTGGAGAGACCCCAGGGAGAGCACTGAGCTAGTCTGACCTTGGGTAATTCATCTGCTGGATGGTCTGGTCATCCAATGAAGTGGGGACAGGGGAAGGGGATGGACAGGGAAGAGTTGGGTGGGATGGCATGGGGAGAAGGTAAGACTTCCAGCTGACCTCTCCAGGTGCTTCCCTGGGGATTCTGCTGGTTCTGTAGAGTCCCACAGGAGACCTTGTGCCACTCTGTTCTGGGGTCAGCCTCTGGCTAGGGGACTCTTGGGATTGTGGGTCCTCACCCCAGGGCCAGGTCCTAGTCCCTAAGGCTCTGTGCAGGCTGAGGGCCCAGGTCCAATGGGACCCCACCCTGTCGCCAGCAAGGAGTAGACTCCAGGCGGTGACTGTTCCCTCCTGTTCCACCTGACCTGGAAGGCTGTACCTTAAGATTCATCCTGGGGTGAAGATGGAGAAATTCCTGTTGTGCCGACGGGGAAACTGAGGCCCACTGAAGCGCAGGAAAACATACAAGGCTACAGAAAGACACTAGGTTCCCTCTGGGTCGCCAGACTTTCTGTTGGGAGGGCACTATAAAGAGAGCAAGTCGGGGAGACCAAGGCAGCACCAGGAGAGGCCAGGGCAGCACCCCCAAACCAGCAGGACATTAAAGCACCATGGCTTGCTGGGTATCACAGGAGAAAGGCCCAGAGACTGCAAGCAACTGGATCAGGACAGTTAAGTGTGTGCATGGAAATCCATCTTCTTCCTTCCTTCCTTCCTTCCTTCCTTCCTTCCTTCCTTCCTTCCTTCCTTCCTTCCTTCCTTCCTTTTGTTTTGAGACAGTTTCTCTGTGTCACCCTAGCTATTCTGGAACTCGCTCTGTAGACCAGGCTTGCCGACAGTAGTGACATGGAAAGGGAACTGAGAAGTGGGGACAGCCAGACTAAGTGGTGGACGGGGAGCGGCCACCTCCTCCTTTCACTGTCTTCCTCCTGCCATGTCTGAGCTCTCCCTCTGTGACCCTGGGTGGCAGCATTTGGCCACTGTTGGCACCAGTGCGTCTCCAGGGTCCAGGGTCTCCTGTGGATGCTCAACGCTTGAGAATAGGGCTCAGAATCTCAGATAGTCCGGGTCCTCCTGCGGTGTCGATGGGGGAAGCACCAGATCAGCTGGGGGCGAAGAAGGAGGGACCAGGACAAGGAGGGAAACTGAGGCTGGGCTCTAGAGAGAGAGCCTCATGTTGTTGCTGACTCTTGGGGTCCTCCTGCAGCTCTGGCTCTGATTTGCACCCCCCTTCTCTGTTCCCACAGGCTGTGAAGTTCTTTATCCTTTGCTGGGTTCCTCCTCTTCCCACGCGTCCCCTCCCTTCCCTTCCTCTCCCCTTCCCTCTCCTCTCCTCCCCTCCCCTGCTGTCGGTTGCTCTACTGTCTGGCCCCCTGGGCCCAGCAGCTGGCTGCCAGCCAAGCCCCAGACAACCTTGACCGCCTCCCACAGCAGCCACCCCACCTCCCCTCCCCTCCTCCTCTCCTCCCCTTCTCCCCTCCCCTCCTCCTCTCTTCCCCTTCTCCCCTCCCCTCCTCCCATCTCCTGTCCACCCTCCCCTCCCCTCCTCCTACCCTTCTGTAGCTTCATTTCTCTTCCTCCTCTTCACCTCCTCCTTCCAGCTCCCCTTCCAGGGCTGCAGGGCCTGCTGGGTGGCACTCTCCCCTCTGCTCTGCCTAATGTTAGGGAGCAGGGGAAGAGGCGGCAAGTGGCCTGTATTTGATACCGTGGTGGCCCCCAACTCTGGGTCATGCAAAGAGTGGACCTCACTTTGCTGTTTGGTCCCAGACAGGGTCTCTAGTCTTCTCTGGGCCCAGCGACTCCCCTCAAGTCTGACTGCCCTGCAACCCAGGAGGATGAAGGAAGGCCAAGACCCAGTAGGTGCAATAGGGGTGACTTCCTGCCCAGCATGGGCCAGGCCCGGGGTTCATCCCCAGCACCAGAAAGGAGACCCCCAGAAAGTACTAAAACCCTCAAAACCAACTAAACCAATCCCGTACCCCATAGCCATGTTCTTTTCATGGCTGACTTCGGTATTTATTAGACACCTACAACTGACGCAGGGAACCCACAAAATGGGGTGAGGGCAGGAAGGCAAGAAAGCATGGTGGATTTCACAGCGGCAGGGGAAGCCCTGACCAAGAGGTGGACCACCCGGGGAGCAGCAGCTGCGTAGCTGCAGAGTGTGTATGTGGGGACCCAGGTATGTCACTTAGGCCTGATCTCCACCCCGACCACGCCCCCAGACCATTGTTGGCAAAGTCCTGTCCTTCCGTAGCAGGTGCAAGGGCCCTGAGGTTCCCTGTGGGTAATCACCTGCCACACAGAGTGGAGCAGCTTGGGAGAATTTCTGGAGATAGTGGAAAGCTATGGAAGGTTCTGGAGCTTAGGGGGAATGTTTAGATGGGATTCACATTTATTTATTTTTTTATTTTATTTGTTTTTTCAAGACAGGGTTCCTCTGTAGCTTTGGAGCCTGTCCTGGAACTCACTCTGTAGACCAGGCTGGTCTCAAATTCACAGAGATCCGCCTGCCTCTGCCTCCCAAGTGCTGGGATAAAGGCGTGCGCCACCACCGCCCAGCGGGGATTCACATGTAAGCTGGTGATCACAAGAGCTGGGGAAATGAAGTCACAGTCTCTCTGTGAGGTATAGGTGGCAGCAAATGGCCCTTTATTGTGGCAGGTGGAGCATGGTCACATTGGTTAAGCATTTGTTTTGTTTTGTTTGTTGCTTGGTTTTTCTGTGTAGCCCTGGCTGTCCTGGAACTCACTCTGTAGACCAGGCTGGCCTTAAACTCAGAGATCCTCCTGCCTCTGCCTCCTGAGTGCTAGCACCTGCAGTTAGGCATTTTCTAATCTCACTGTGAGTCATTTTTTGGGATCTCCAGGTTAGGGAGGAGGCCTGGAGTGGGATCCACTTGGTGCAGTGTTCGGGTTCACAAACCTCCTTTGTGCGCTAGCGGCTCAGTTATTGCCTAACAAGATGGGGCTTCTTCCAACCTCAGTGGACCTGGGCGCCTCCTGGGAGGCCCAGTTGCAGCCCACCCTCCCTTTACTCCCGCAGGTGTGACAGCCAGAAGCAAGGGGGCCCACAAGCAAGGTCAGAGGTCAGAACTCCCCATTTTAATTTGACCAGCGTTTAATTAGGGAGATTTCTAATGAGGCAACTCCTATGCTCTCTGCAGAACCCCAGTATAAAACACCCACATCTAGGAAGCCTTGGGAATTTTCTAAGCAGCTTTGTGACCCCAGACTCAGCCTTCCTGGGGCTTCTGCCCTCTGCAGAGTTCTGTTATTAGCCCAGGCCAGACTACCTCAGGGGGCATCTCTCAGGCAAAACCAGGTACTACATTTGGGGAGGGGGTGACTCCCCCATGTTCTTAGGCAGAAAATGATTGTGTGTATTTGTGTGTGTGTGTGTGTCTGTGCCCGCGCGCGCGCGTGATTTTTCTTTTTATCCTGTCAAGCCTGGCCGGGAACTGGGGCTCAGAGGTCACCAGCGAGCCCTGGGCCAGCAGGAGGGGGTCGGCCTGGCTGGTGGCCCAATGGCTCAGCTGGGGGCGCGGGGAGGGGGAGGTTGGCGCTGTCGGGAGCCAAAGGCTTTGGCCTCCCTGAGGGAGCCGCTTTCCCGGCCCGGGTCGGATCAATGGGCTGTAATTATACCGCGCCGGGCCGGGAGCCGGCGGGGAGGGAGCGGGAGCTGGCAGGCGGGAGCGGCGGGCGGGGGCGCGGGCTGAGCGGACCCACGTTACTTTGATTGACAGCCCGAGCGCGATGAGGCGCGCGGGCGCTGCTGGGATACGTAGTTTTTCCCAGCCCAGAACGCTTCCCCACCTCGCTCCTCGCAATCTCAGCTCTGATAAACTGAGGCACGCCCTGCGCGTCTAACCTACAGTCTCCCCGTAAACCCATTCCACCACCACCCGTGATTTAGACGAAAGAACCCGGGGGCGCGAGCTGAGATTAAAAAACAAACAAACAACGTTAGCCATTCCCTAGGCGTCCAAGGTGCTCTCGGTACCCTTTGCCTCAGTTTACCTATGTCTAAAACAGGCTCGAGGGCGCGTTGTAACCACTCAGTGGCAAGGTAACCACTGAGTCGCGGGACTTATTTTTTTAATATAGAATGTTTTGAGACAGTAACCCACGTAGGTGTTCACCTCGCAACCATCCTCCTGCCTCAGCTTCTCGAGTGCTGGGATAGCAGGAATTTTTAAAAAATATATTTTTTTTATTTTTAAAGGGGGACTCACGATTCTCAGGGACCACCATGCGAGTCCCCCACTCTTTCCCGGCGGGTGGGGGGGAGCTTGGTGGGAGCCGCGCGTCCCAGTCCAACGGGAGTTTTCCTATTGGCCCAGCCCAGCGCACCGCCTCCTGCTATTGGCTGCCGAGAGCGTGACACTCATTGGCCAGAGTTCCAAATGACGTCAGAGACCCATGTGGGCGCTGCAGGAGCCCATTGGCTGGCGCATCCGGCCAACCGCGGCGGAGATAGGCTGGTCCCCCGGCAGCGGGGCGGCCAGTCTGATTTAAGGTGGACCGAGCAGTCCCGGTCCGGGCTCCCAGTCTCGGCTTTTCCCTCTTTACTTTTGGAGAGCCGCCAAGGCAGGGGGTCACTGCGAGCCTTTGAGCCCCACTTTGCAAAGGAGGGGACCCGGGGACCAGGTAGACTTGATACTCCGCGTTGCTCCCCACTTCCCGGTGTGATGGGGTTCAGTTCTGAGGGAAACCCCGGATTGCAGCTCCCACGAAGGCGCGGAGTCTGTGGCTTCCCAGGAGGCACAGTCGCGGGACAGTGGTTCCCTCCTCTAGGAAATCTCCTCGGGTCCTAAGGTGGCCTTAGGCTCATCTTTGAGGACAGTAGGGGGAGGGGATTCCTGGAAGCCCCAGAGAAAGTCCCGGAGCCAGAACTTAAATTAGGTCACATGGGATTGGGAGCCTAGAGCAGGGAGGGCGCAGGGTGCAGGGTGTGACCTCTGCTAGGAAGGACCGAGTCCTTGCGTAGTAGGGAGCCGCGGCAGGTTGTACCGGATTAGAATGCCGAGGCTGAGGGTCATTAGAAGGAAGGGTCTTGTGTGGGGGTGGGGGCTTAAAGGACTCCAGTGTAAACGTGGTGACAGGCACCTGCGATCCTGACTCCCCAGGAGAGGCTGAGACCAGCCTGGATTACCAATAGCAAACAGGCTTGATTTTGGAAGATGGCGAGGTTTGGCAAAGGCTCAGGGAAAGGAGGTACTGGGGTCCCAGGCCATCTGACGACTGGGCACGGGGTGGGGGACGCGATGTTTTCTCAAACTCCCCAGCAGTGTGCCCGGGATTTCTGGTGTGTTCCTTGGTCTCACCCCGTCGCCCGCTTTAGTTTTGAGCCAGGCCCTGGGGGTGGGGGTGTGGCTTGGTCCCGCCAGTTTAGGGAGGCACACGCCACGGGGACAGAACGACCTGCAAGGAAAATGATCAGTAAGGAGCAAACCAGTCCGGCAGAAACCAGGACTGAGGAGTAGGATGATGTGTTCCAAAGTAGCAGGTACTAGGTTCTCAACCTGTGGGTCTACTTCCAGAAAGCACAGATATCTACATTACAATTCATAAGAGTAGCTAGATTACAGTCTAGCAATGAGATAGTTTTATGGTTGGGGGTCACCACAGCATGAGGAACTGTATTAAAGGGTCTCAGCATCAGGAAGGTTGAGAGCCACTAAGCTAGGAGATGCTTCAGGGGACCCTGGGACAGAATCGCAGGGGAGAATCTGAGTGGTGGGAACGGTGGAGGGAAAATGTTCCACTGTCGAAGGAACTGTGCACTGTACAGAATCTTCGAAGGCCTGGGGGCGGGGTGCTGGACTAGGCCTGGGACGTTGGAAAGCATGGTGGTCCAGATATTGAGGGTGCTCCACCCCTGACCACACCCCCAACCCCTCACTGGGGGGATTCTAGGCGGGGCTCCACCCTGACCACGCCCCCAGCCCCTCACTGGGGATTCGAGGCAGGGCTTCATCCTGACCACGCCCCCAGTCCCTCACTGGGGGAATTCTAGGTGGGGCTCCACTATGACCACGCCCCCAACCCCTCACTGAAGGATTCTAGGTGGGGCTCCACCATGACCACACCTCCAGCCCCTCACTGGGGGATTCTAGGCGGGGCTTCGTCCTGACCACGCCCCCAGTCCCTCACTGGGGGATTCTAGGCCGGGCTCCAGGGAGTTACTGAACTTTCAAACTCAGAGTGCTGTCCCCCTGGGTCTTTTTTCCTGTCACTTCCTGGGGCCCACAGGGAATTTTAAAGGTTCCATCTACAATGTCAACCTCACTGGGCCCACACATGTTTGCTAGTCTCTGTCATTGCTTGTCTAATTTCTTGCTTTGCACATGCTGCTCCTGGCCTGAGCTGTGGTATTGGCTTGTTGTAGCTCATCTCCCAGAATCTGATCAGAGAGGGTAGCAATCTGTCCTTCTATCATGGAAACCCTGGGTCTCAGCTGATATCCTCCCTCTGCAGAGTCTCATAAACACCTCTGTCCCCTGTAGTTGGCTTGCTGCCCACAGAGGTCCAACCGTTAATATGATGATCATTGCTGCCTGCTGTTTCCCAGTGCACAGTTGTCCACAGTAGCACCAGGCATATGTTTATTGACTGACTTAATGATGGACCAGATCTGAGGTTTCTTCTCTGTGAAATGGGGTAAGAGCTCTCTTGTTCTGCCAGAGTTGGAAACAAGACATGGTCCCTGGGAGGGGCTCCCAGGTGACAGGTGGCTTTCTCAGCTTTGGGAACACACTTAAGATTGATGTCAGAGCTGAGCCCTGATGGCACAGGCCTGTTATCCCAGCTACAAAAAGGACCAAGGCATGAGGATTCCAAGCCCACGTTTTTTGCAGGAGCAACCGAGCAAGATCTCATCTCCAAAAAGTAAAAGGAGGTCTGTGGGCATGGTTTGGAGCCTAGAATCCCCCAGTGAGGGGCTGGGGGCATGGTCAGGGGTGGAGCCCCCCAAGATGTTTTAGTGTTCAGGTTTGGTCCCCACAGCTGAATTTGAATTGTCTGGTCCCTTAGGAGTCCAGTCTGATAGAGGAAACCACCCAGTGGGCTGGTGGTGGCACCAACATGCAAGTCAGGCTGCCTGCTCCTTCACCCCTGATGCTCAGAGAGGCCCCTTGTGAGGTTCCCACAGCAGGGTAGCAGTGGCTGGCTAGCATAGCCAGAATCTGCACTTTCTGGGATCCATGTGTGTCTCTGCTTCGCTCTTGGGGTGTTGATCCTTTATGGGGCACTGTGTCACTGACTCAGAGAAGCCACTTGCAGCCCCCCAGGGCTCCCGGAGCGCGCAAGGAAATTTTTTTTTCTAACTTGTTTTTCTCCTTCATTCTTTTTTTTTCCTTTCGCGTGGGGGTGGGGTGGGAACACTAGGCTATAACTCAAGCCTCAGTTTCCCCAGCAGGTCTGGGAGCCAAGGAAGCAGACCGGTGCTACCTTAAGGCGGGTCCCGCCCGCGGCTCCCAGCCGAGTCCCGCGGAGGGAGGCGGCTCCGCAGCCACAGCGGCCACTGGCCACCAGCACCGACCCGGGCGGCCACCGACCTGCGGCGTGGGCTGCAGCTGCCCTCGGGCTGGACGACCGGGGCGTGCTGGCGGGAGGTGGGGCGCAGCGCGGGGTCCTGGTCCCCTGCCCCCGGCAGGCTCTCCCTGGCTGCTCTTTCTTTGCGTGAAAATCCCTCCCCCAGCTCCGGCTTCTCTCCCAGCTTCTCCAGCCTCAGTCCCGCCGCATTCCAGCTCTAGCTTAGCACCCCAAATTCTGCCCCCTGCTCCGCCCCGCACCCCACATTCTACCTTCAGCTTCACCTCGCATCCCACATTCTACTCCAAACCTCAGCTTTGCACCCTGAATTTCTCTTCCCAGCTCCACCTCTGCACCCCAGCTTCCCTCTTGCCACATCCCCAAGCCTCCACGAAGCTGGGGGTGCCCTTCTCCCACCCGTTCATCAGCAGGATGTACCCCCAGGGAAGGCACCCGGTGAGTACCAAGACCCTCATTTCTGGCTACAGGAGGGGAGGACGAAGAAGGCATCCCTGCCTCCTGGTTCCCCGGAACTCACCCCTACCCCCGTGTCCTTACTCTCTGTCCCCCTCAGACCCCATTGCAGTCCGGCCAGCCTTTTAAGTTCTCAGTACTGGAAATCTGTGACCGAATCAAAGAGGAATTCCAGTTTCTACAAGCTCAGTACCACAGGTGAGGGGGGACAGCTCTGGGCACTGGGAGCTCCCTCCCCCGGCAGCCGGGGGGGGGGCGGGGGGAGCGGAGAGGACGGCGGCTTATGAAGGGGGCGTGGTCTCTAGGGCAAGGGGCGGGGCTCTCTGGGTCTACAGGAGGGCTTCCTGGTGGAGGTGGTGCTCCCAAAGTGTTGGTGTGTGGGTTCTGGGAAAGCCTTCCCTGAGGAAGGGTTTGATCTCATCCAGGAGGATAGGCCTGGATGGGGTAGTTTCTAAAGACGTGGCGGGGAGGGGCGGGGGACAGGCAGCCTCTACCTGTCACTGTGAAAACTGACCCACGTGGGGTGTGGCGAGGCAATCCCCTTTTTTGTCCAATCTTCCTGCCAGCCTCAAGCTGGAGTGTGAAAAGCTGGCCAGCGAGAAGACAGAGATGCAAAGGCATTACGTGATGGTAGGGGTCCCCGCCCCTGCTGCCCCCACCCTTGTGTTCTCCCTAAAGAAGGCAGCCTGGGATCTGGGGTATCAGGCAGTATTTCTATGGGTGCCTCCCATCCCCTGTCTTGGGGACTGCCTGCTTGTCTCTTCTGTTTGAGCCCAACTGTGACCCGCTTTCTGGGTTCCCTGTCTGGGTCCCCATGAGGTTGAGGGTTTCCATATTCTGCCCTGATACTCCCACCCCCGAGTCTGGGTTAAGACTGTGTCCCCCGGGTGGGGCCGACTGTCCACACTGGCCATGCTGTCTTCTTTGCAGTACTACGAGATGTCTTACGGCCTCAACATTGAGATGCATAAACAGGTGACCATTCCGGGGACAGGGGTCTGTGGGAAGGGGCAGAGCACTTCCGTGGGGGCAGAGGTCATCTTTGAACGTCTCTGCAGGCCTCAGAGGGCTGTCCCAAGGCCAGGGAAGAGATCTTAATCTTGTAACAAAAAGTATTCTCAGCATCTAGAGACAGTGGTCTGAGCAGGAACAGCAGAGGAATGGAGAGTCCCCATGGAGGAGGCCCGGGCTGTAGGCCAAGGAAGTCTTGGAGGCAACTTCCCTTCCAGCAGGGACTCCATTACAGAGCCAAATTTCTGCAATTGCATGATAGACCCCCAGGAGCCTGTGGTGGACCCTCAGAACCTGTGGTGGACCCTGGGAATCTGTGGTGGACCCTGGGAACCTGTGGTGGACCCTGGGAACCTGTGATGGATCCCAGGAGCCTGTGGTGGACCCTGGGAACCTGTGATGGATCCCAGGAGCCTGTGGTGGACCCTGGGAACCTGTGGTGGACCCCGTGAGCCTGTGAGCCTGTGATGGACCCAGGAGTCTGTGGTGGGCCCTGGGAACCTGTGGTGGACCCCTGGAGCCTGTGAGCCTGTGATGGAGCCTGTGAGCCTGTGATGGACCCAGGAGTCTGTGGTGGATTCCGGGAGCCTGTGAGCCTGTGATGGACCCCTGGAGCCTGTTGGTGCTCTGTGTGTGACCCTAATGAGAGTGGCCTGGAGGTCTGGAATGGCTGCTGTCTAGGTGCCCAGCCTGCTGCCGGGGCTCAGCCTGGGCTTGTGCTTCAGAGACCAAAGGGCTTTGTGTCTGTCTCTGAAGAGATGGACTCCTAGGCTGTGAAGTCCTGAGACTCTTCCTATCTAGGATTCTGAATGTGGGTCTAGGTTCTGAGGTAGAGTTCAAAGTTCTGAGCTAACCCTGAAGGTTCTAGCTAGCCCTGAAGGTTCTGAGCTAGCCCTGAAGGTCTAGCTAACCCTGAAGGTTCTAGCTAGCCCTGAAGGTCTAGCTAACCCTGAAGGTTCTGAGCTAGCCCTGAAAGTTCTAGCTAACCCTGAAGGTTCTAGCTAGCCCTGAAGGTTCTCAGGGCTCAGAGTGCTGAGACAGGGCTCTAGATTGTAAGGTTTGACCCCATGAGTTCCTGAGGCTCCAGAGAGTGGTGTTGGGGTTCTTACATTGTGGAAATTAATCCCAGAGATGGATAGCCAATGCTGGTTCCCCAGAGTGGCCAGTGGTCTTGGGGGTTCTGAGGGCTCAGAGACCTCCAGATGAATGGAGTCATAGCCTCGACCCCAAAGACCTAAGATTCCACGGCAGAGCCCCACACTGGGCTCCCTGCAGTTAGACTTGGAGTGGACTAGGAGTGGGAGGGTTTGGAGGGCTGATCTGCATATGTTACTGGTTTTCTGTTGGTCTAGTTCTGATCACCTGGTTCCTGGTGGGGGATCAGAGGCAACTATAGAACACCCCCAAAGACTTGAGGAGAGCTGGAACATGCCAGCTGGACCCCCACACCCTTCACACAGCTTCTCTGGGTGTCGTTGGGGTACCCGAGCTCAGACAGTCGCTACAGTGCTGGGGACCTATCCATCTAAGTTCCATATCTCCGAGGGCTTCATGAGGGCGGAGGAAGGGGGGGCAGGAGGTCATGACTCCCCGGTCAGACATTCCCAAATGCTCAGGACCGTGGGTGTTGGGGTGGTGGAGATGGTCGTCCCCTCCAATCCCATTCATCTTGTCACTAGGCTGAGATCGTGAAGCGGCTCAGTGCAATCTGTGCCCAGATGGTCCCGTTCCTCACACAGGAGGTGAGTGAGCCTGTGCAGAGGGTGGGTGTCCCTGGCCCTGGAGAAATGGAGGCCACACGATTAAAGGTGTGGACCAGGGACTTTCTGCTCTTCATGCGTATGCATGGGGAGGTCGGAGGTCAGTCTTGGTGTCCTTCCCAAGGCTCCATTCACCTTCATTTGCTTTTATTACAATTTTATATATTTATTTAATTTTATATGTCTGGGCATCATGTGTATGCAGCACCTGCAGAGTCCCCTGGAGATGAAGTCATAGAAGGTTGTGAACGGCCATGTGGGTGCTGGGAACCAAACCCTGGTCCTCTGCAGGAGCAGCTCGTGCTGTTAATCACTGGGTCAACCCGTTATTTATTTCTGGGCCATAGCACACATGTGGAGGTCAGAGGCCAGCTTGTGGGAGTGAGTCCTCTCCTTTACAAACCTTGGGGTTTTAAAGGATTGAACTAAGGTCGTAGGACCTGACCACAGTCATCTTCACGTGATGAACCATCCCCCCCCCCAACAGATAGGGACTCTGAAGGGCCTGGAAATGTGCTGAGTAGGGGTTGCTGTTGAGCCATTGAGCCCCAGGGTCTTCCTGTCTCCTCATCTGTGCTGGAATTACAGGTGCACACTACATGCCTGGATTTTCACGGGGGTTCTTAGAGAATTGAACTCTTAGAGATTTTCACAGGCCCTCATGGTTGCTTGACAAGCCCTTTACTGACTGAGCTATTTTTCTAACCCTGGCTCTCTGCTCTGGATGGTTAGCTAGGGGTGCACCTGTACCTCACTGCTCACAGACCTGCACTGTGTGACCTTTGGCAGGATACGTGCCTCTCTGTGCTTACCTCTTGAGGAAGGATGCTAAAAAGAAATCCCACACTAGCTCAGAATTGAGTATAATAAAGGTGTATTTATTTAGGGGTGAACTCACAGATCACAGTCCTCTGCACGAACGGGGAAACAGGAACTGAATCCAGCAGCCAGAAGAGAGAGGGAGCGTGTGCTTGACATCGGCATTTATAGTATAAGAGGCCATGCCCAAGTTACACGGGCAGGTAACTTAAAGGCTACTGGCTGAAGGAGTTCCCACAGCAGCCTCCTGCTTAGGGTATCCTGAGGGTTAGGTGAGCAATTATGGGGCTAATCCTTACAGAACGATGCTTGGTGAGATGAACCACACACAGGATACACCGGTTCCCACTCTCGAGTTAGTAGATCCAGGGCCAGGAAGTGGGATGGTGGGTGAGTGGGGAGAGACCACTTCAAAGTGGGGAGTTGGCAAGTTCTGGAGACAAATGGCGGAAGGGCCACACAGTAGCGAGAATGAGCTTCATGCCGCTGAGCTGTGCGCTTGGAATGGTTCAGAATAGTAAATTTCGTTAGGTGTTTTTAGTACAGTGATGTTGAAAACAGAGTCAGCTCTGACAGAAGGAACCTGTGTGAGCAGCTCATGAAACTATCAGAAGGCTCTGTGGCCTGTGTGAGTGATTCCTCGCTCCAACTGACCACAGGACCTTGGTATTGGTCTTTGCTACTTCTGTCTGGAGATGTTCCTCCAGAGACATGAGAACGGGTATCACCTCGGTGTAGGCACCCCGGGTACCCCATGCAGCATCCCTGCTTTCCTCTGTGGGACCTGCTGCCCCTTTCCTGAGGGTGAGTGAAGATCTCACAGTAAAGCTGGGGCCTGGGTTCCACCCCATGTCCCGTGTGGGGTCGCCAACCATGAGTGCTCAAATTTATTGAATTCCTCCATATTTAATGTTGCAGTGTTGGGGACGAACATGCTGGGCGGGACTGCTGCTGAAATTCAGGGCCAGCCCAAGCTGCCCACTCTGGGGTGCTTGCTTGGCAACAGGTGTTGTGTGCATGGGTGCTTATTCATACAGTTCTCTATCGTTAGGGTACTGGTCCGGTCCGCCCGGCCCAACTCTGCACATCAGCTAAGGTGCATTCCTGGCTTTGTTTTGTTTTGTAACGCAAAGGAAGGAAGCCAGGGTGACTCCCGCCATCTTAGGAGGTTGAGGCAAGGGGGTTGCTGGGAGTTTGAGACCTGACTAAATTGGTTATGAGACTGAAAATAGCCAGAGAAGGGCCAGGAAGGTGGCTCAGTGAATAAAGAGCTCTTGTCACACAAGCATGAAAACCTGAGTTCAAATCCCCAGCACCTGGGAGGAGCCAGGCATGGCAGCCAGTGCCAGGTATGGAGGGGACCCTGGGCTGTGAGACCTGGGCTCTAAACAAGATGGAAGACAGCCAATACCCACCTCTTCCCCTCATGTGCAGAGAGACAGACAGAGACAAAGAGCCACAGGCTGAGACATACACAGAGAGACAGAGATAGAGGCATAGAGAGACAGAGTAGAGACAGAGACGGCCTTGGCCAAGGCCCACGGCAGCCCACTCAGCGTCCCCAACACCCGCAGCATCAGCAGCACGTTCTCCAGGCTGTGGACCGAGCCAAGCAGGTGACCGTGGGGGAACTGAACAGCCTCCTGGGGGTGAGTCACCCAAGCCCACCTCCTCAGGGACACCCCCTCATTCCCCCTCCGCACACCCCTGTTCCCACCCCCTGCCCTCCCCTGGCCATCCTCTCTCCCTTCAGCAGCAGAATCAGCTCCAGCCGCTGTCCCATGCCGCCCCTGCACCTCTCACCCCACGCCCAGCTGGCTTGGTGGGCACTGGGGCTTCGGGGCTGCTGGCCCTGTCCGGGGCGCTGGCTGCGCAGGCCCAGCTGGCAGCTGCAGCCAAGGAAGAACGCGTGGGTGTGGACGCCGAGGGGTCCAGAGGTGAGTGGGGTTGGCCCTGGCTGATACTGGCAGGGACCGTGACGGGCAGGGTAACGGATAGTAGGGGTTGCAGCCATGGGGTTTAAGTCTTGTCCTGGGCATCTCCTGGAAGGGTTCTGAGCTGGGAAGGAACTGTTCCGTGCACCACCGGGTCCAATCCCTAATTCTGTGTGTTTTCTCTCGGCTTCCGTCCAGTGGACAGAGCTGCGAGCAGGGTGAGTTCACCTGGGATGGCGGTGGCGGCTGTGGGGGGTACGGGGTGTTGGAGCCCAGGGTCTCACTGTATAGTTCCAGCTGACCTCGCTCGAGCTCATGGAGATCCTCCTGCCTCTGACTCTTGGTTTCTGGAGATGGAATTGTACACCACCAAGCCAGCTCTGGTTTATTTAATTTGAGGCATGGTCTTGCCCACGCTGCTCCGAATTCATGACATCCCTGCCTCAGTCTCTCCAGTTCTGCTATAATGGGTGTGCCTCAGAAAAAACGGGCTGGGGTCCTCATGTAGGTGCACTCCTTGCTTGGCACAGGCTTTGTGGGAAGGTTCGCATCCCCCATTCTCAAGGGGTTAGCTATGAGTATTTGGTGGGTTATAAGTCCCACTGTAATGTGTTTTTCATGGGACTCAGTTTCCCCATCTGTACAGAACTAGAGAATTTAGCACTGATGCTGAGGTAGGGTAGAGTTCACACCTAGAATCCCCCAGTGACTGGCAGGGGGCGTGGTTAGGGTGGAGCCCTGCCCAGAATCCTCCAATGAGGGGCACTCAGTCAGTACTGGCTGGACAAGCATGTACTCTGAGAAGCATCTCAAGCCGGCCCTTTACCTCTTCCTGTCTTCCCTGCAGAGTGCTTCCCCTTCGCCCCCTGAGAGTCTGGTGGAAGAGGAGAATTCTAGCGGCCGAGGTGGCAACGGGAAGCAGCAGAGAGCAGAAGATAAGGATCTGTCAGGGCCTTATGTAAGTTCTAGAGAGAGAAGCAGAAACTGGGGTGAAAAGAGATGGACCCAGACTTGCCCCTGGGCAGAGCCTTGGGAACTGTGTCCATGACGCTCACTCTACAGCCTTCTGTAGCCTCCCATTGCTTGCGGAGCACCTGCCAATCAAAAGACACTGTCCCACCAGGCTTCACTGCTAAGTGTCTGTAGCCAATGAGACAAGCAGCTGTTTTGATATATTTCCACCATGAGCTGAACTGCGGGTATTGCTCGGAGGTAGAGCACCTGCCTAGGATCCTCCCGCGAGGGATTGGGGGCGTGGTCAAGAGTGGAGCCCCGCCTAGAATCCCCAGTGAGGGAATGGGGGCGTGGTCAGGGTGGAGCCTCGCCTAGAATCTCCAGTGAGGGGCTGGGGGCGTGGTCAGGGTGGAGCCCCGCCTAGGATCCACCAGTGAGGGAACGGGGGCGTGGTCAGGGTGGAGTCCCGCCTAGAATCCCCCCTTGAGGGGCTGGGGGAGTGATTTAGGGACAGAGGGTTTCTAGGAGACCCTAGGCATTACCCTCAGCAGCTCAGGGGCTAGTGAGCTTGGGAGGGAAGCCAGAGACAATGGTTCTGTAGAATTCGGTTCAGATTGCACCCTTGGCTCCTCCCTGTGTATCCAAATGTGATCTGTCCTGCTCTCTGGGTCATGAAAGGCTTTTTCAGCATCTGGGAATGAAGTTGGAACTTGGTGTCCCTCCAGAGGGCAGTGGGAGCCAGAGAGGTTATAGAGCAGAGGTACTGAGGTCGAAGGGGTCTCCCTGGGCGAGCATGGTCAAGGCTCCCTGAATGCAGCGAGACTAGGTGTAGGGGAGGTGGTGGGTCAGAGGTGGAAAGACAAACCTACCTGAGAGATTATTGTGTTGAATTGAGACAGGAAGAGGGCTGGGCATGGTGTGGAGGCAGGGGCATGACGGGCTCTGCGCCCCCTGTTGTGTTCCCCCCCCCAGGAAAGTGATGAAGACAAGAGTGACTATAACTTGGTGGTGGATGAGGTGAGATGTTGGGGCTGGGCAAGGAAGGAGGACGGAAGGGAGGGAGAGAGTTCCTGTCTCTGGCGAGGTCAGACAGGGGACATGTGGGCAGACAGGAGGACTCCAGTGCCTGTGCCAGCACAGGTGGGGACCCTGAGGCCCACAGTGGAAGTGGGCTGCTCATTTCCTTCATTTCACGCTCCCCGGAAGTGAGGCCCAGCTCTTCTCCTTGCGGAGGATACTCTTATCTCCTGTGGGGTGCGGGGCTACATGGCCGCTGTGGGTGTCTTTTCCTCTTTACCCACTCCCTACTCAATGTCACCTTCTTGAATTCAGGACCAACCCTCAGAGCCACCCAGCCCTGCAACCACCCCCTGTGGAAAGGCGCCCGTCTGCACCCCTGCCCGCAGGGACCTAGCGGACAGCCCAGCCTCCTTGGCCTCCAGTTTGGGCTCACCACTCCCCAGAAGCAAAGACCTAGCCCTGGTATGGAAGGGGGTGCGTGAAGCTCCTTTTCGTCATCCCAGGGTGGCCTGGAAACAGAGTGCAGCGAGCAGATCAGCCAGGCCAGGGCACTTGAGATTTTCTCATTTGTTTTTTGTTTGCTTTCTTTACTTTTTTGTTTGGTTTTGATTGCTGGTTGTTTTGTTTTGTTTCTGAGAAAATATTTCTTGGCCACCAACTCTTCATATAGTCTAGGATGGCATTGAACCCATGATCCTCCTGCCTCTACCTCTTCAGTACTGGAGGGACGGATGACTCAACACACCTGACCTTTTTACTTTATTCTTTGGGTTCCTCATTTTTACCCCCACAGAAGACTCTGCTGAGTCTCAGGAAACATTTTAAAGCAATTTGGTGACCAAACTGGGCAAAGAAATAGGACCTAGTTGGGTCACTCACTTCCTGCAATGGCAGGAATTACCCCCTCCCCTCCTCCCTGCCCCAGCACTGGGTCGTGGCAGAGGCCTCCCCTCCCCACCCCAGATGTCCCCCCGAAAGTCTGAGGTCCCTCCCTGGTCTTGCCCAAGCCCTCTGCCCTCCACTTCACCCAGCGTAAGAGATGATCTGTTTCTAGGCCCCCTGAAGGTTGCCATGGCAACCAGCAGCCAGTGTGGGCTCCAGTGTTATCTAATCCCCTCCCCACCTAGGGAGACCTTGGGGGTACAGGGCAGCTCTAGCTGGAGACACCCCCAAGGGTATCCCACAGCCCTCCAGAAGCTATGCCACCAAGGTCACCAGAGGATACAGAGTCCAAAGTCATTTTCCTCCTCTGTAGGACGTCAGCTCACGGCTAGGCTCAGCTACCCTGTCCTACAAAATATGCCTATAGAGAGCAGAGGCCTGGCTGGTGGCCCCGTCATCACCTGGGGCTGAGGACCTCTGGAGCCAAAGGGACCACTGTACTAGCAGCCTGTCAATTTCTTTGTTTTTCGAGACATGATCTCACTATGTACCCCAGGCTGGCCTGGGGATCCCCTGCCTCTGCTCTGGAGTGCCGGGATTAAAGGTGCACGCCATCGCACATTGCTTAGCCTCTAAATTAGAACCTTTTTTTTCTCTCTTTTGGTTTTTCAAGCCAGGGTTTCTCTGTGTAGCCCTGGCTGTCCTGGAACTCACTCTGTAGACCAGGCTGGCCTGGAAGTCACAGAGGTCCTCCTGCCTCTCTCTCCCAAGTGCTGGGGTTAATGGTGTGCACCACCACTGCCCAGTGAACATTAAAAGAAAAAAGCCATGTCTGTGTGTGTGCCATATTGCACATGGAGGTCAGAGGTCAACTCCGGGGAGTCAGTTCTTTCCTATCATGTGGTTTTGGGGGTTGAACACAGATTGTCAGGCTTGGCCATCATCTTTACCTACTGAGACATCTTGCCAGCTCAGTGGCCTCCGACTTTGTCTCTGTCTCTGGATGGCACATTGCTGTCCCAAAGAGTTCCCACCTCTTTGCATGCACTCTCTTCTGTGGACTCTATTTATACCCACACTCCCGAGGTTGTTTTTCACCATGGACCTAGGTCTACCCGACTTTCAGCTGTGTGCTCACCACGGGCCTGAGAGACGAGCCGGCTGCCACATGCTCCCTATATTGGCCCTAGAGTGGCCCTCGCAGTGACTAGTGCCCCTTTCTTCTCCACAGAATGATCTCCCCACAGGCACTCCTGCCTCACGGTCATGTGGTCCCTCTCCACCCCAGGATGCGTCCACCCCAGGACCCAGCTCCGCCGGTCACCTCTGTCAGCTGGTGGCTCAACCAGCACCTTCCACAGACAGCATCGGTAAGTCCCCTCCTGCCTGGTGTACCTTTGTTCCAGAGGGACTCCCCAAAGTAGAAAGGATGAGAGAGTTGTCCGGTGGTGGCGCACGCCTTTAATCTCAGCACTCAGGAGGCAGAGGCAGGAGGATCTCTGAGTTCGAGGCCAGCCTGGTCTACGGAGTAAGACTCTGTCTGAAAAAGTGAAGGAAGGGTGAGAGAGACTGATGGATCGGACCTCAGACCCCAGATTCACCACCAGCCAGGTGCTGCCTCACCCTGGGCCTCAGCCTTCTTGTTCTGGCTACTTCTCAGTCTAGGAAACCGAAGCCCAGGGAAACAAAGTGACCCCCTACTTAATGATTGTGAAAGAAGTCTGGTCCTTCACCAGCTGTGTGACCTCAGGCTAGTTGCATGACCTTTCTGAGCCTCGCATCTTACCGAGTCTGGATGTTTGAAGGATGTAAGAGTTCTTCAGCTGAAAGACAGGAAAAATGGGATTTGGGTGTCTGAATGTGTATCCTGACCCTTCTTACTCAGCCCTGAGGAGTCCCCTGACCCTGTCCAGCCCCTTCACCTCGTCCTTCAGCCTGGGCTCCCACAGCACCCTCAACGGGGACCTCTCCATGCCCAGCTCCTACGTCAGCCTCCACCTGTCCCCCCAGGTCAGCAGCTCTGTCGTGTACGGACGCTCACCCCTGGTGAGTCCTCGGGTTACAGACTGCTAGGATGGTCAGCAGATCTGGGGAGGTCTTTGCGGGGGGCAGAGGGAGAAACCTACTTCATCCAAAGAACCAGAATTAGTAAAACAGAGGGACTAACACTGGGACTCAGGAAACTCTGGGCGCCATTCCCAGGACGACTTAAATTGGACGTGTGGTGCCTGTCTGTCACCCTAGCAATGGGGAGCAGGAAGATGAGTTTGAGGCTAGCCCATACCACATGTGTCTCTGTCTCAAAAATGAACGGGGGTGGGGGTATGGTGGTGCAGCCTTTAATCCCAGCACTGGGGAGGCAGAGGCAGGTGGATCTCTAAATTTAAGGCCAGGCTGATCTACAGAGTGAGTTCCAGGCAGCCAGGACTACACAGAGAAACCCTTTCTTGGAAAAAAAGCAAAAACTAAAAACAAAAAAAAGAAACCAAAAAAAGAAAAAAGAAAAAAACAATTAAAAAAAGAAAAAAGAAATAAAGGAGAAACTGGAGGCTTGGTCCAGTATGAGTGTGGGAAAAGGATCCCAACCTTACCCATGTTAGCACGTGCTGCTGTGGGAAAACTCAAAAGGAATGCGGCTGGGTTAAAAAGCCTGGCTCAGGAGGTTATTTTAAAAGTCCAGTAGCAAGCTTGCAAGCCTTTCTGCTTCCTTGGGGAGGGGCTGAGGGACAGACAGGCATGGGATGGGACCTGGGTGAGAGGTGCAGGACATCTCTGGCCTCTGGCAGATGGCATTTGAGTCACACCCGCATCTCCGAGGTTCGTCCATCTCCTTGCCTGGCATCCCTGGGGCGAAGCCGTGAGTAGCATGTGGGCTGTGCTGTCACCAGGGTGTGTGTGAGGCATGGGTCCCCATCTTCCCGGGAACACCTGTGCTGGGGTGAGGTGGGCGGGGTGGACAGGGTGGGCGGGGTGGACGGCCCACCCGCATCTGCGGCCTCTGCAGGGCCTACTCCTTCCACGTGTCTGCGGATGGCCAGATGCAGCCGGTGCCCTTTCCATCTGATGCGCTGGTGGGCACTGGCATCCCTCGCCATGCTCGGCAGCTACACACACTGGCCCACGGTGAGGTGGTGTGTGCCGTCACGATCAGCGGCTCCACACAGCACGTGTACACGGGCGGCAAAGGTTGCGTAAAGGTGTGGGACGTGGGCCAGCCGGGCAGCAAGACACCCGTGGCTCAGCTGGATTGCCTGGTGAGGGCGGGGCCTTCTGAGCTGGGCGGGGTTTGCAGGACTAGGCGGGGTCTGTAGGGTAAGTCTGTGGATACTTGGGTGGCCCCAACTCTGCTCTGGTTTGTTTCTCACTGCGGCAGAACCGCGACAACTACATCCGCTCCTGCAAGCTGCTGCCAGACGGGCAGAGCCTGATAGTGGGCGGCGAAGCCAGCACCCTGTCCATCTGGGACCTGGCAGCACCCACACCGCGAATTAAGGCGGAGCTGACCTCTTCCGCCCCGGCCTGCTATGCGCTCGCTGTCAGCCCCGACGCCAAAGTCTGCTTCTCCTGCTGCAGCGATGGCAACATCGTGGTCTGGGACCTGCAGAACCAGGCCATGGTCAGGTGTGTAGGGCAGCCTGGGGTAGGGTGGGGGAGGCACAGGTGGATGTGGATGTGGATGTCTGTCCTCCACCCACAGGCAATTCCAGGGCCACACGGACGGGGCCAGCTGCATAGACATATCGGACTATGGGACCCGGCTGTGGACTGGGGGCCTGGATAATACAGTGCGCTGCTGGGACCTGCGGGAGGGCCGCCAGCTTCAGCAGCACGACTTCAGCTCCCAGGTGCACCTGCCATCCCGGCCTCCCCCAGGGTGCCCTTCCCAGGCCCAGGACAGGACTCTGTGGGTAGAGCGTTTGCCTAGTTACTATGAGGACTTGAGTTCAAATCTCTATAAAAAGCCGGGTATTAATGGTACCTGCCTGTAACCTGGGGCACATGGAGACAGAGGGATCCCTGGGACTGGCTGGAGGATTAGATTAGTTGAATAGGTGAGCTCCCGGTTCAGCGAGGGACCCTGCCTCAAATACAAGGTGTGCTGGTACACGGCTTTAATCCCAGCACTAGGAGACAGAGGCAGGATCTCTGAGTTCAGCCTGGTCTACAGAGTGAATTCCAGGATGGCCAAAGCTGTACAGTGAGACCATGTCTCAAAAATCCAAAACACCAAGGCAAAGACTGACCCAGAATCCCACAGTTCCCAGCGCTTGTGCCTCAGATTACCGCTAAAATGTGACATCACTGGCTACTTTTCGTGGGGCACCCCTAGGTCTCAGTGCTGTCTCTTGCCCTAGATTTTCTCGCTGGGCCACTGTCCCAACCAGGACTGGCTGGCCGTGGGGATGGAGAGCAGCCACGTGGAGGTCCTGCACGTGCGCAAACCCGAGAAGTACCAGCTCCGCCTACATGAGAGCTGCGTGCTGTCGCTCAAGTTCGCTTCCTGTGGTACAGCCTGGGAGACCCCATGGGACAATAGAGGGAGCGTGGGCCACTACAAAATGGCTCAAGTTAGAAAGACAACGATTTACCGAGGCCTGTCTACCCAGCCACTTATTGAGGTCAAAGTTGGTTTAGGTAAATGCCCAGACACACACGTCACAAAAGGATGGACCAGATGAGGCGGCCACACCTTTAATCCCAGCACTCGGGAGGCAGAGGCAAGCGGATCTCTGTGAGCCCGAGGCCAGCCTGGTCTACAGACCGAGTTCCAGGAGGGTCTGGGTAGCCAGCTTGGTGGGGGGCAGCTGGTGACTGGTAGCTCTTGGCTTGTTGACACTGTAGAGTAGCAGTGTGGGGCGGGCTGAGTTTCAAAGGCTTAGGCACAGAGCCCCTGCCCTGGGAGGTCCTGGTCTCTGTCACTACCAGTCTCTTTTCCCTCCAGGACGCTGGTTTGTTAGCACAGGCAAGGACAACTTGCTCAATGCCTGGAGGACACCCTATGGGGCCAGCATTTTCCAGGTACCCACCCGCCAGTGGCACCTCTACATTCTTGTGTCCTGGACATTCCCTTTAAGGAGTCCCACACTTTGGGTTCTGTGCTGAGCACAATGTCCCCGGGGCCCAGCCTGCGGCAAGTGTCAGAGCCGTGCTCCAGTTCACGGCTCAGCGATCATCCTGAAGTGTGCGGGGGGGGGGGGGGGGGGGGGGGGCTTTTCACCCCTGCTCCCGCAGCAGCGCAGCCTACACGTCCCTCTCGAGTGTTGCCATTTCATTATTTCATTAGATGAAGTGAGATTTGGAAAAGGGCCTCACGGTCCTGCTCAGTCACCTGAGGGTGGGATGGAGCCAGGGCCCCCTGTTTGCTGGGTAAGCACCTCTCCCTGGTCAGGCCCAGGCTTCAGCTGCATTCTAAGTCTCTTAAAGCTCTTTTGGACGTGACAGAGCTGTCTTCCAGATTTCCCATCCTCCCCAACAACCTCCAATCCTTAGTATTCTCTTGAGTTAGTGCTGTTGGGACCCCTTCGTATCACATGTATCCTTCACATGTCAGGGATACCACTATACCCCTTGTACCCAGCACGTGGGTGGGACAGGGGCATGGCTGGTTTGAGGCCAGCCTAGTAGAGACTAGGAGGAAGGGCAGGTAATGAGGTGGCTGTAGAAGTGTCCTTGAGTTGGGGACCTGTCGGGCTTGCCCCCAGCTAGAGGGCGCTGGCCACACCCACACCTTTACTGCCCCCCAAGCACCAGGCTTCCAGTTGTGAACTTCCTGGTGGTCAGGCTGGCCTTCACCTCTTTCTCTGTCCCAGTCCAAAGAGTCTTCCTCCGTGTTGAGCTGCGACATCTCCAGGAATAATAAATACATTGTGACAGGCTCAGGGGACAAGAAGGCCACTGTGTACGAGGTGGTGTACTGAGCCCCGTCTGCCTACACCTCCAGGTCACCTGCCCAAGGATGGCCACGCAGACAGCTCCCTCCCTCCTGTGGGTGGGGCTGGAGGCACTGGGGAAATATAACTATTTATCAACTCACTTTCCTTTTGTGTGTGTGTCAAGCGTGCGAGGCCAGGGCCATTTGGGTATCAGCCCCTATTGGTTTTTTGTACCCTGGTTTTTAAACAGGATCTTGACCTCACTGACACGGAAGGCAAGTCATCTGGCCTCAGGATCCTCCTGTCTCCGCACCTACAGCTGGGATCACAGGTGTGCCCCTGAACTTTTTCCTTTTAAAAAACACATGTGATCGCCGGGTGGTTGGTGGCGCATGCCTTTAATCCCAGCACTTGGGAGGCAGAGGCAGGCGGATCTCTGTGAGTTCGAGGCCAGCCTGGTCTACAAGAGCTAGTTCCAGGACAGGCTCCAAAGCTACAGAGAAACCCTATCTCGAAAAACCACATAAAAAAAACCAAAAAACAAAAACCAAAACCACATGCGATCTAGGGATTTGAACTCTGGTCCTCAGACTTGCCTGGCAAGCACTTTACCCACTAAGTGATCTTTCCAGCAGGATCTGGCCTCTCTATACAGTCCTGGCTGTCCTGGAACTCGCTCTGTAGACCAGGCTGGCCTCGAACAGAGATCTGCCTGCCGTGTGTTCGAGGCCAGCCTGGTCTACAGAGGGAGTTCCAGGACAGGCTCCAAAGCTACAATGAAACCCTGTCTCGAAAAACAAAAACAAAAAGAGAGGACAGTGTTTCTTCTGAGGACAGAACAGACCACTCTGCCTTCTCAATTGCTTTACTGTGTGATGAGGGCTGGGTGCACCCTTAGGGCTCTCACCCACCACTCCGCAGCTGGGAGAGTCAGGAGTCGAAGCCGTCAGTACTTGATCTGGTACACCGAGGCACAGTACCCAGAACCCGTGACAATCAGCTTGCTATTGGCTGTCATGTCGCAACACGTGACAGCGGCAGCCTCAGGGACCTGTGTGACAGCAGGCAGAATGAGCCCATGGAACCCACCTGAGGCCAGCCCCTCCCCCCAGGTCCCATCCTGCGTGGGAGTACCTGGAACAGTTTCTTTCCTGAGGGCATGCTGTGGATGGTGACGAGGTCGTCCATCCCCACGCTCACCCACCACTGGCCTGGGAGGAAGACAGACAGCTAGGTTACAGAAGACCCCACCCACCCACCCTTTCATCTGGCAGCCAAGTGCCTGTTATCCAGCATTCAGGAGGCTGAGGCAGGAGGATTCAAGAGTTTGAGATGAGGCTGAGCCTCTGCCTCAAAAGAACAAAACGTCCTCGTTTGTATAGTGGTGAGGAAAAAAAAAAAGGCAGAAAAAAATGAAGTTTTCTTGTTCTGCCTTTTGGTGTTTTTAACAAGAGTCTTTCATAGCCAGGGCTAGCCTCAAACTCCCCATGTAGCCAAAGATGACCCTGACCTGACTCCTGAGGGTGGTTTATGTCAATAGGAGGCGTTGGGGGCAGGAGGTGGTGGGCAAATGACTTTAACCCCAGCACTTGGAAGGCAGAGGCTGGCAGATCTGAGTTCCAGGCTAGCCTGGTCTACAGAGTGCGTTCCTGGGCAGCCAGGGCTACACAGAGAGACCCTGTCTTGAAAAATAGAAAGAGTTGCAGTACGATGGGTGTAAAGCGCCAATCGGGCACCGAGCAACCGTGGAAACTTCTGAGAAGTCGGCGCTGCGGTGTGTGCTTGTCCTTGGGCTCCTTACCGTTTGGGGAGAACTTGAGGCCTAAGATGGTCTTGTCCTTGGTGCCCACAGGGAGCACCTCGCTCCTCCTCTTGCTGTCATACAGGCAGTGCTGGCCATTGGCCAGGCCCAGCAGCAGCCAGTCTTCCTGTGGACTGTGCGACAGGCTCATGATCTGGGATGAACAGAGCAGAGTCATGGAGGTCAGACCCCAGCCCAGCAGGTGGCAAGGGCCCCCAGACTTGCCACCCGGCTGCTTCCTGTCATAGTCCTTGGGCCTCCCTTTGCTAATCTGAAATGGGAAAAGGGCCATGAACTTTACAGGGCTAAAATAGGATAGAAAAGAATCTGTTTCTCTCCTTTTTTAATATAGACTTTCTCTTTTATTATGTATACAATATTCTGTGTGTGTGTACGCCTGCAGGCCAAAAGAGGGCACCAGACCTCATTACAGATGGTTGTGAGCCACCATGTGGTTGCTGGGAATTGAACTCAGGACCTTTGGAAGAGCAGGCAATGCTCTTAACCACTGAGCCCTCTCTCCAGCCCCCATTTCTCTCCCTTTTTTGTTTTATTGAGACAAGGTCTCACTCTATAGCCTAGGCTAGCCTTCACCTCCCCCCCCCCACATATACCTGAGGATGACCTTGAACTTCTGATCTTCCTGGCTCCATCTCCCCAGTGCTGGGGTGTCAGGTATAGTGTGGCACAATGCTGGAGATAGGACCAGCACCCTAAGAAAGCACTGTACCCACTGAGCCTGACCTACTTTCCCCTTCCTGAGATAAGGTCTATGTAGCCCAGGATAGACTCATACTTTTCATCCTCTTGCCTTGAGTACTGGGATAAAAGTCTGTGCCACCATGTCCATTATGACAATTTTATTTTTTTCGAGACAGGGTTTCTCTCTGCATAGCCTTGGCTGTCTTGGAACTCGCTCTGTAGATCAGGCTGGCCCTGAACACAGAGATCTGCCTGCCTCTGCCTCCTGAGTGCTGGGACTAAAGGCGTGCGCCACCACTGCCTAGCTGACCCGTCTTGTCAGAATCACGAGCTGATCTGGAATGTCCCATTTCTCCATGCTGAGTCCACCTTGTCCTCTACCGCCAGGGCCCATACCCGTCCAGCCCCAGTTGGGCCTGTGCACCTGGGACTGGAATGTGTACTCCAGCGACACCTTGACCATCCGTAGGTCCCAGCATCGTAGACAGGCATCCAGACCTCCCATCCAGACATTGTCATCTTTGACCACCAGGCTCTTGGCCGCACTGACAGGGCCTTCGAGGTCCCTAGCCAGAGAGACAGCAAAGGGGGTGAGCCTAGCCTTGGGGTCCATGTTCCCGAGATCCCACAGGTCATGCAGGCAGCCTTCTACCTTTGGCAAGAAGGGGACAGTGACGTCATCCCAAAGTCCCTGCACTATGTTCCAAACCAACACGAGTGTGCTGGCCCTCATCTATAATTCCAGCACTGAGGAGGCTGAGGCAGGAGGACTGTCATGAGTTCCAGACCAGCCTGGGTATATAGTGAGAACCTGCCTCAGAAAGGAGTGGGGAGACCAAAGCCGGCCACAGTGACTCAAAACTGTCATCCTAGCTACTCAAGAGGCTAAGGTAGGAGGATTGCAAGTTAGAGCTATCCTGGGCTACAGAGTGAGCTCAGTATCAGTCTCGTAAGCTTCACATGGTCTAACCTCATGAACTACACAGAGCTTGACAACAGCACCTGTCATCCCAGCACTTGGGAGGCAAAGGCTAGCTCGGTCTACACAGAGACCTTGTACCAGATAAATGAGTAAAAGTGTAAAAGTGTTGCCAGGTGGCTCCCAAGTGGTCACTGGGAAAAGGTGGGCCTGAGGTCCATTTCCAGGAGCCCACTCGATGGAAGGAGAAGGATCCTGTGGCCCCATCAACCAGCCACAAGTAATACAATGAATAAAGCTAGGCACACACAGCACTTGGGAGGTGGAGGCAGGAAGATCAGGAGTTCAAGGCTATCCTCTGCTTGAGGCCAACCTGGGCTACCAGCAAGTTATCCTAAACAAAAGGTAAAATTCCCTAGTGAGGGGGCTAGAGGCGTGGTCAAGGTGTGAGCCCCGCCTAGAATCCCCCAGTTAGGGGCTGGGGGCGTGGTCAGGGTGGAGCCCCGCCTAGAATCCTCCAGTGAGGGGCTGGGGGCGTGGTCAGGGTGGAGCCCCGCCTAGAATCCTCCAGTGAGGGATTGGGGGCGTGGTCAGGGTGGAGCCCCGCCTAGAATCCTCCAGTGAGGGATTGGGGGCGTGGCTCCACTCTGGCGGAGGGGGGTTGGGCCAGGAAGAGGCTCAGGGTAGTAGTCATTGCTGCTACTGTCCCAGTGTCCGCACCTGACTACTCCCTGACTCCGTAGGTCCCACATCCTGACCCTGCCATCTGTGAAGCCAGCAAAGGTAATGTTCTCCTCTGTGCTGGCTAGCACTTGGCAGGACAGGCCCTTGCAAGGCAGCTGGCACTTCTCGTACAGGAACGGGGCTGCCAGGTCCCACACGCTCACGCATGGCAGGTTGTGTCCGCCGGCGAACAGGGTCCTACTGTTGGAGGACAGCAGGCAGGTGCGCAGGTAGGCCCCGCTGGTCTGCAGAGGGCGGGCCCCATGAGTGAGGGTCCATCCACGCCAGTGGCTCCAGACCCCGCCCCAGGCACCTTCCCTGCCCAGCACACCTGGATGCCACACTGCAAGTGGCTTTCGGGAAATCGGTCCTCTGCCACCTGATTTGTTAGACTCCACACCTTAATGCCACTCCGGCTACAGGTGAAGACGTGCCTTGTGAAGCAGCTCGCGGCCATTGCCAACAGGAGTTCCCCGTGTCTCAACACTCGCACCTTCTGCAGGGCTTGGGGGACAGCGAACCTCTTCGATTGCCAGAGTGATGCACCTGGTCTTTCCCAGCTGGGCTCTAAGTTCTCAGAGTCCCAGGACCTGGGGACGAGGATGGAGACGGGATGGGGGGGGGCGTACAGGGTATGAGATTTTCAAGACAGGTTCTTGCTTAGTCCAGGCTGGCCTTGAATTCCCTACATAGCCAAGGCTGGGCTTGAACTCCTGATCCTCCTGCCTGCCCCTGAGTGCAAGGGAACACAGAGTTTTCCATTCTTGACATAGCCATATCTGCTTCCCCACTCTAAAATGTTTTGCCCAATTAGACTCAACTTTCATGCATCCTCTTATGGCCCTAATTATTATATTCCCTTTTCCAAGTAGTTTTCTCCGACTACAGGATTGGGAGAATCTGTGTTGAGATTTAAGTGAGAGATTCATTCTCCAACGCTTTAAAAATATTGTTTTACGTATTAATTTGCGTGTGTGTGTGTGTGTGTGTGTGTGTGTGTGGTCAGGATAACTTGTGGGAATCAGTTTTCACTTTTAGTCATGTAGGTCCAGGGATCAAACTCAGTTCCAGGCTTGTCAGCAAGCCCCCCTTTACCTGCTGAGCCCTCTCACTGGCCCCTCTCCCCTTCCATCACCAGTAAGGACAGGGATGGGGAATGGAGGGACAGGGTGAAGGTAATCTTGCTCTCCCCCTACTCACAGGGGCTTCAGAAATGGACCAGCATTTCCAGAAGATTCCTGTGGTGCAAAGAAAGAAGCTGACCCTGCTGGCTTGTGACTTACCCGCCATGTCTGCATCTGGGTCTCCTGCTCACCTGGGTCTCACGTTGGAGCTGGCTGATGTCTTTTTGGGAAATACCAAGCAGATCCAAGGAAGTCTCACTCAGGATAGGGGCTGTGTGAGACAGCAGAATTTAGGGGGACCCAGCAACCTCTGCCCCTCCACACCCCAGGCCCCACCTTCCTACAGAAGTCACTCAGACTGCTTCTGGGCTTGGGCTCAGACTCCCTTTTTCGTTCTGAGTCACTCAGGCAGGAGTCTTTGTTTTCCTGGGAGACAGAATTGGGTCAGTTAGGGGACACATGACCCAGGAGGGCCCAGCAGATGCCTGGGGGTCCAGGGCTGCACCCAACAGAGTGCAGGGATGAAGTGGGAGAGGCATTGTAGGGCAGATGTGTGTTGGGGGTCCCAGCTAAGGGTACTCACCAGTTCCAGCACCTCCTCTATCGCCATGACAACGGGTAAGGAGGAAGGAGAGAGAGAGAGCAATGAGGTTTGCCTGGACACCTAAGGCACTCCCCCCAGCCCTTTAGTGAGGGACCCTCACCCTCCTGTGCCTGTTGGTTCTCCGGGTTTTCCCTGAAAAGTTTCCAGAGTTCCTGGGTCAGGGTATCGCTCCAGAACTTGGGTTCCTTGTCCCACACAGGCTGTGGGTCCTGCTGCTCCTCAGTCTCTGAGAGGCACTGACGTCTGGTGAACAGCTGAGGTCCCGGGGTGGCCTTGAGTTTCTCGGGGTCCTGGGGGGCCGTGGTCTCTGGGCCCTGCTTGGCTTCTTTCTCAGTCGAAATCTGGACAGCCTGGACAGAGCCCATGGGACCTCGTGAGTCACAGGACACTGCCAACCAGTGTCTGTCCCCTCCAGCTCCAGGGCACATACTCACCTTGATCATCTCCAGGATGCGTGGGGACTTGCTGAAGATCCCCACCAGCCGGAAGAAGTTTTCCACCTAGAATAAGTTAGGGTTGAGCCTTACTGCAGGCACTAACATGGGGAAGGAGTGTGGCGATGCTTGGCACTTGGCAACCTTTCTGTACAGAGGCAAGCTCTGCACTCGGGGATGAACCACCTTACACACACCCAACCATGGTAGTGTCCACCTGTCCACCTCCCAAGGCTGAGGCAGGAGGATCAGGAGTTCAGGATCATCCTTAGCTACATACCGAGTTTGAGATCCTGTCTCAAAACAAAAATCTTCAACTAACAGAGCAGTTACGACCACAAATAGGGCTTGGGATGCAGCCCTTGAGGCACAACCCTCCCCCCCTTCCCCAGCATGGATCAAAGGCCTTAGTGTTATTTTGCACATGGGGAAACTGAGGCCCAGAGCCTCAAACAGCAACCGGGGGCTATTTTTTCAGTAGTTTTGCTTCTTCCTCTTTGAGCTTTTGTGGAGCCCCCCCCCCATGGAGGGGGAGCCCCCTGGATGGAGGCTGCAGACCCAGGGAGCTGCCTCCCTGGGAAGGGGGGGGATGATGGATTCCAGGGCAGCACCAGCCTGGGGGGCTGCACAAAACCCAGGGGAGCCCTCCCAATCCAACGCCCCCAACCCCTGGCTCATTAACGTGCAATTTACTGGCACTTTAGTGTGTCTGGTGTTCAGAGTGAATGGAGGGAGAGCTGTCGCTCCCCCCTGCTGCTCCTGGGGGAGGGGGCTTGTGTTCCCGGGTGTGAGGCTGGGGGGTTGGGCGGTTAAAAGCAAGGGAACTGGGGAAACCAGGAGCTGCCGGGAGCTGCCCGGGATATCACAAGATACAGGCAGTGACTGGCCCTATGTACCTGTCAATCATTCCCTCAATGACTACAGCCCAGCCCCCCACTAGCTCTTCATTCTTGCACCTGATGCTAGATCAGTCCCCTTGGTTCTTCCAACCACTGCCTCCCAGGACTCCTACTGCTCAGTGGGCGGGGTCAAGGCCCGGAACTCCCTGCAGCCCCTATAAGCCCTGCCCTGTCACTTTTGCCTCCCTCCTTCCCCTTCCCGTTGCCCCCACGGCAGGGGCGGAGAGGACAACGGGACGGGACTCCTGCCTCTGGCCTTTGCAAAGGGCCGTCCCTCCTCCTGCCTGGACAATGTCCCTCTCCCAAACAAGACCATCTCTTCTGCCCTCTGCTGACCCATCCAGTGCACCTTCCTTTCTAAGCACTGAGCTGTAGACCCTGCCTGGAGCTTTTGGCTCCCTTCCACCATCCCCCCCCCCAGTCTCCGGTCCTTGCTCTCTCCCTGGCACCTCTGCTGGCCTGGCAAATGGTGACTGCTGAGGCTGCTGAGCGTCTTGAATGAACAACCATGTTCTGATGGCTTCCTGCCCACCCCACCCCACCGCCCTATCCCCAACCCCCACTGAGCTGCAGTCCTGGCCCTGGCTGCCCACCAGTGACATCTGGCTCTGGGCAGCGCTTCCTTCCTGCCAGTGCCCTTGAGAAAGAGGCCAGGTGGCAGGAGGGGAGGCGGATGAGGACGCACGTGCTTTGGCTGGGGGCAGGGGAGCTGGGAGCCCCTCCGAAGGCCTGTCTCCAGCTCATGCATGAGACCCGTGTGCAACCCTTACCCAGGAACTCCGGGGCACCTGGGACCCGGGCAGAAAGATGAGCCACAGCTAGGCATAAGCACTCTGAATCAACTCCCTCCTACCTGTCTCCAACCCTGGGTGGCTCCCACGTCCCTGGAGTCAAAGACCCTGGAATCCTATGTCCACCCCTCCTCCCAGGACATTGATCACCACCTCCACCCTGCCCACCCCTGGCTCTGGTCCCCAGCTCCAGTTCACCTGCTTGTGATGCTCCTGGAAGGACTGGTTGATTTTGGACATCTGAAATCACAGCAGATGAGGGGTGGGTCTGTGACCCTGAGCAAACCCCTTTACCTCTTTGATCCGGGTCCTTTACTTTTGAGACAACAGAGGCCCATGGAGCCCAGCCTGGCCTTGAACTCACTACAGCAGAGGCAAGCAATCCCTCCCCGCCTGCCTCTACCTCCCTGGGCTGGGATGACTGGTCTGGGCCAGTCATCAGCTGTTTAGCTCTGCTTTTAAATAAAATATTACTTACTACATCCTTTTCAATGGGAAATCAAGTCCAACTCTTTCTTGAAGCCTCCCAGGCCCTGCTGGCTCCTCTGCCTACATCCCCCTCTCTCTAGTGCACACACAGGCCTCCTCCCTGCTGCCCACACCCGTCACAGTTACTGCCTCTCAACGGCCACTGGGGTGGCTTACCAAGATGGAGATGTTGTCTAGCTGGACCATCATCTCAGAGAGAACACTGATGGCGGGGAAAGCAGTTGAGCATCCTTCTAGAAATAGACCCTGAACCTGCCCTAGGGCAGAGCCTCAGGAGGGTGCCACCAAAACCCTTATATCTGATGCAGGGAGTTTGCACATTAAAAGCACGAATTCTGCCATTGCTTATTTGGGGACAGGATTTGGTGGCTGGATGACCCAGGCAGGCCTGGAACTCACCATCCTCCTGCACCGCTACAAAATCAACACCCCAGCTTAAAAACAAACCCGAAGGAACACTTCACTAGAAATCAGCCTTTGCTTCTGGCCGCTCCCACCCCGAGGATGCAGCCCCCCCCCCCCCGGGGAAACCCTCACCTGGCCAGTTCCTCTGGCATCTGTTCGATGACGGACGAGTACCTTTTGGACAAGCTGGAAGGCTGGAAAGGTCAAAGGTCAGAACCATAAAGTCTGCAGAACTCCCAACTCCCAGACAGCCCCTGAGATGCCAGTCAGGTCCAGCTTCTTGAAGCCCTGAACTCTTGGGGTAAAGGACCAGCCATAAAGGGGAAATGGTAGAGCCTTCTAGATCTAGACCCTGGTTCTCAGGGACCCTTTAAGACGACAGTTCCTCATGCTGTGGTGACCCACCAACCACAGAATTCTTCCCTTGCTACCTCGTAATTTTGCTACTGTTAGGAATCATAATGTAAATAGCTGATACGCAAGATATTCCATATGATCCCAAGGGGGTCATGACCCACATGCTGAGAACCTCTCCCCTGGTGTCAACTCAGGGCAGACCTGTGCCTAACACTGCCTTGACCGTTAGAGAAGGGAGGAGGGAGGAGAGGGAGCAGGGAGTATCAGCCTATTTTGTGTTTTTACAGACAGGGTCTCACTATATAGTCCTGACTGGGCTGGCCTCCAACTCAGAGATCCACCTGCCTCTGCCTCCTGACTGCTGGGATTAAAGATCGCACCAACTTTAATTACAGAATAGTGTTAACACAGGACCAGCGTGCTAGGCAGGACTGCACCCTGACCACGCCCCCAGCCCCTCACTGGGGATTCTGGGGGCTCCACCCTGACCACGCCCCCAGCCCCTCACTGGAGGATTCTAGGGGGCTCCACCCTGACCACGCCCCCAGCCCCTCACTGGAGAGTCTAGGCGGGGCTCCACCCTGACCACGCCCCCAGCCCCTCACTGGGGATTCTAGGCGGGGCTCCACCCTGACCACGCCCCCAGCCCCTCACTGGAGGATTCTGGGGGGCTCCACCCTGACCACGCCCCCAGCCCCTCACTGGAGGATTCTGGGGGGTTCCACCCTGACCACGCCCCCAGCCCCTCACTGGGGATTCTGGGGGGTTCCACCCTGACCACGCCCCCAGCCCCTCACTGGGGATTCTGGGGG